>PVLD010005051.1:9030-117195 GCA_004027595.1 Dinomys branickii | reverse complement strand
CGCGAAACGTGGGATTGCCGGGCGTCTCTGCCGCTAACAAGCCGATCTCTGTCAGGAGTCACCGGGGGGCTGCACCGGCTCGGGAGGCGGGAGGGATCGAGCCGTCCGTGTTCTTAGGGCGTTAGGACCCAGTAAATCTTCCTCTCTGCTCCCGGCGTTTGGGGCCCTCCGCGCGGCCCGCCCGACACGCGGGAAACGTGGGATTGCCGGGCGTCTCCGCCGCTAGCAAGCCGATCTCTGTCGGGAGTCGCCGGGGGGCTGCACCGGCTCGGGAGGCGGGAGGGACTGAGCCGGCTGCCCTCCCACGGCGCTTGGACCGAGCCAAGCTTCCTCCCCGCGCGGATCGTCCCTGGCTCCCAGCGTCTGGGGCTTTCCCACATCTCGCCCCGGCAGCCTGGTCCACCCTACCACATCTCCCCCGGCATCTCAGAGAAATATGCCCAGTTTGAACTTCCCAGCCGAGGTCCCGGCATTCACGCTCGCCAAGTCTGTCTCGAGCTGGTGGTGTTTATTAAGGAGGTTCGCTCCCTTGCTGCTCACCTGGTCGCCATCTTCCCCGGAGCCCAGTGTGTATCCAGTTTTGTTTCCCATTTCCTACAATGTGACATATTTGCTCATAATTAATTTTCAGTATTGTCAGCTCTCTGAATTTCCACTGGGGATCTGGAGAATAAATTTTTCTGACCAAGGAAAGCAGTATGGATTTCTGCATTACTTTTCTTCGCAGACATTTTCTTTTTTGTCTAATATTCACTCACTTTTTCTCTGAGCCTGTTACTGATTTCTTAATAGTCTTGCCTTACCAATAAAAAGATGATAGTCATCTCTCGCTACATCGCGATTCAGTTATTGTACCTTCACTGTGTTGTTGGTTTTCTAAAATAAACATTTAATTCTCTATTGTGGAGTTTTTGTTATCTCGAGGGGTTTTGCAGTACATAGGTACTTATATAATATTTATGATTTTAATTATTTTGGCCTAAAAGTTAAAACAATGTGCAAAATATAGAAAATGTTAATTCAAACATATTAAAAGAATATTAAATCAGAACAAAATACAGTATGTATTTCATCATGAGATGAAAAGCATCCTGTACACAGTGGAAATACAGTACACCACTAGGCTTGTGCAGGTTTGCCAAAGTGAAATTATGCATGGCACACTATTGGCTGATGGAATGGAAGGCACCCAAGCTGAGCACTGTGTTCTATATCCTGGGTGTGATTGGCTCAGTGTCTGTAGCGTTGGTCTATTTGCTCCCCCGCACTGTGCCCATACATTCAACATCTCTCCTTGTCCACTTCACATCGGGTACTCATGTAGAATTTTACATGTTGTTAAATTACATAGGTTTAAGAGTTTAAAAGGTGTTTAAGAGCATTTGAAGTGTTTATAAGAGTGCGGGAAAGGTTAATAAGAGAGTGGGAAAGGTTTATTGGAGCATGAGAAGGGTTTATAAAGCCTTAAAATGTATATAAATAATAATATAACATGGCTACTTTGCAGATTTTCACTATCGTGGGGGTCTGTAGAATGTAACTCTTGTGATAGGTGAGGCATCATTCTATTTAGGGTTGTGGTCTCTGCCGTGTCTTTGCCACATCCCAAGACATTCGAAATCTATACCCAAGACAAGGAAGTCTGTGCTTATATCTTAGGGTCTCTATCCTGCCACTCTGTGTAGACAGTCATTCTTTCACGCTGACCCAAGGGGGAGAATATCCTCCAAATTTACTCTGCAGTATGAGGAATAAGCATTGTGCTCCCAGAGGGGTTTCAGTTTGAGGTAACATCACAGAAAATTCCCAATGATTCCTCAGTAAATAAAAACTCTATTCCCTAGCACATTTTTCTATTTGCATAAAATTTTAAATGGAATAAACTTATATGCCATGGGTCTTCTATATCTTTTTCATTCATTTCAGCAGCAGAATTTAGATATACATAAAGATCACATTCATCATAGGGAATTTGTACCTGTACATAATATACCTTAGTTCCTCTTTATTTCCCATTCCCCTTCCCTCCTTCAACCCCTCTTCCCCTCCTTAATTACAAAGCTTTGTTTCCATTTTACCCTACTTTTCTCATTTTTTTCCCCTTCCTTCCTTTTCCCTTTCTCCTGCCCTATTGCCCTTTTCTTTGGAACAATTTCTTCCTATTTCACAATCTCTATTATGCATTTTTTTCTTACACTTTCAGTTTCTCACACCAGGGAGAAAATAGAATATCTACACATGTGTGTCAGATTTATTTCATTTGAGAGTACGTTCTCAGGGTCTATCCACTTACCTAGAAAGGTCTCAAGATTGTCCTTCTTTAATGCTGAGTAATACTCCACTGTATAACAGAAACATATCTAAATATATATCTTTTTATCCCTCTATTGGTTGATGGGAATCTGGGTTGTTTCCAAAATTTGTCTCTTACAAATTGCTACTATAAGCACAGGTGTTCGTATATCCTTATGGTATGGTGCTGTTTATTGTTTTGAGATGATACAAAGAAGAGGAATACCTGAGTCAAATGGGATCTCAAGTCCTAGTTTTCTTAGTAATCTCCATGAAACGATGGCTGCTGTCAAGAAATAAAACAAGAACAAATGCTGGTGCGGCTGTGGGAAAAAGGACCCCTCTCCACCGTTGGAGTTAGTGTGGACTAGCACAACCATTGTGTAGATTCTTCTGCATCTTTTTCCTGCAATCAAAATTTAGGAAAAATTTGATCACTGACATGGACTTCTCTGCATTTTCCTTTATTTCCTCAGTTTCAAAGGTCATGATGGTAGATTAATGTCTGTGTGCATTAGAGAAAACTGTGGCGGCTACATCGCTTTTGTATGGTCTGGAAGAAAACTGCAACTATGCAAAATGTTTGCATATAAAATAGTTGTATGTGAGGAAACTACTCAGGATTCAGTGAAATGGGAAAAATAACCACAGTCTTTTGTTATTTTATTTAAATCTAATTGATAGTACTGGAATATGGCCAGTGAAGAGAACCAAGAGTATGATATTACCCTCAGAAAATAATTTTTAGAATGCTTCCTACAGACAATATTATTTTCATTTTTTCACACTCAAGAAGTAACTAGCATAGTTTATTAGGTGAAACATATATTAAATGCCATGATGAAAACATTTTAAAGTACATAAAATTCAAGATTAGATAACTTTCATTACATTTATACTAAATGAATAGATTTTATATTATAACATATAGTTGTATAATTATAATCATAACAAGAAGTTAAATGATTTACATATAAACTTGAAATTTTACATTTTGCAATACAGGAATGGATTTCATTCACTCCTATGGTGATGAAAGTGAGCACAATTATGGACCTATATTGCCACCCTCAATATTTTTCATTATTTTCCTTCAGAAATCCTTCTGTCCTAATGAGAGCTGTATGAAGTCAATCCTTAACTCCCTCTGCATTATTTTGATCTTTTCTTCTAAGAGAAAACACAAGTCAGGGTTCACAGTCAAGAAACTTCATCTTTAGGACTCCTGATCATTCCACGAACTTTAGATTTGCAATTACATCATAGGCTTAATTTGTGATTCTCTTAGGGTTTCCAATAAAATTTTAGTTTGTATGAAAAATTACCAAAATATTTGCCCTCCAAAATTGCATTTTGTATTGATATCAATAACTTCACACTCACCTGACTTTAGAGTTAGATTTGAATTATTATATTTATTGTAAAATTACTCAATAACACGACACCACTTGTAATTACTTCTGTAAAACTTTTACACCCCACCTAATTTGTAGCTCTGCTTTGTTCCTGTAATAGCTGCTCTACTCCTGTGCATTTTTTCAATGAAAAATCCCAGCAAAGACCAGAGCTCACCCGTTAATACATTTAAGGGACACCATGCTTTGGGGAGTATATGAGAGCCCTTTACAGTGATTTAACTGTTTACAATCCCTTATCCTTTATATGCACCTTAAAATTTTCTCCAGAATATAGATAGAACATTGAATTCAATGTATCTCTAGTATCCTAAAATTCTTAACATATTTCCTTATTTTCATGTTCTTGAGCTACAATCACCACATTTACCTAGTTTATTTATTTTTCACTTATTGCTTTAATCTGTCTTTACTGTTGTTACCAGTGTGCTGTGTACTTAGAAGTATCTATTCCTCAGGCTGACAATTTATTCACAGAACTTCACTGACTCTTTTTTTCTTTCAAGTGGATTAAATAAATAGGAGAACGATTACTCTGGGAGTGCTCATCCTGGACATAAAAATTGGGGTACATTAGTTGATCCATCATAGAGGTCTTAGGTTCAACAGACACAAATGAAAGAAGGGTGCAGTAAGCAGCTCAAAGAGTACTTCAGATTTTGACATGCAAAACGGAGTAGAGATCAGGGCACTTCTTCTATATCTATTGGTTTCAGTAAATGAAGATGGAATCCACTCATTCACCTTTAAAAGCAGCATCCAGAAACAAAGATTACTGAAAATGGAATTGTTGATTACAGCATTGTCAGTGTTGTGCTGCCTCATGTCACAAAACACTGAAAATAGTTACAGAGAAATGTGAAAATACACCTTAGAGAAGGGACAAAAGCTAGGAACAAGTCGAATTGTAAACTAGCAAATTGTGCAGAAGATTTAAGCATTTCCCAGTATTTACATCATTTCACAATGTGATTTGATAAATGACTTTTCTCTCAAACATGGCCCATAATAATCCCTTCCTGTCTGGCAGAAGATTTTTCCATGCATGTACAAAATCCTTGAATTATATAAAGTTTCATTTATTTCTCCTTAATGGTAAGTACAGTTGGTTTAGGGTGTGTAATAATTTCACCAGAAAACAACCAGACCATCTATATTATGAACTCTATTCAACTTAAAATACAGCCAAAGTATCTTTTCCAACTAATCATCTTGAAGTTCAGGTCTTCACTGAGACTTGAATTACCTTCAGATTCAAAGATTCATCCCACGTTCTCACAATGTGCTTCACTGCGTCCTACACATTCTACTGTACACCACACTAAAATGGTAATTCCTGAACAGTGTCTTACTGTTTACCACTCTTGCTTTCAGACTGTCTTGAACTCAGCCTCCTCGAGAATTTTTTTTCTTATCTTTGTTAAGGGTACTTTTATAACTGTCATGAATAGTTCAAGTAATTCTGATTTCTGTTTTTATTCAAAGTTATCCATTCGTTTTACTCTATCTCCTTCAAAAATCCAAGCAGTTTCAGATTTCAAAAGCATGAAGGTATTTACAATTAGCTTGACTGACTGCTGTATTTTTCAATCAAATTATTTTCATTGTTACCCACTTCTGGTTCCTTTTCCTGTAGTGCTCAGTCTGGATCTTATGCTCTCCCCCAGCCTCTCGACCTCAGAATCTTAAATGTATAATCCCATCACCTCAGCTGTTATTTCTGAAAATGTAGCAGTAGAAACAAGCTAGTAGGAAATATTTATTTTTATACAAACACAGAATGCAATATTTAGCAGTGAGAAGAAATGAGCCGCTTATGTACACTGAAACATGAATGAATCTCAAAATATATTTAGTGAAATAAATTAGAAAATACATTTTGTGCTAAAAATAATCACACAAGTAGGTCTACTAACCTATGGAGACATCAATGTTATAATAATAATCGGAGAAAGGGAGCGATACACTAAAATACATGAGAAAGTTTCAAACTTTTCTGTACGTGGATAGGGTATCTAGCTACCACATGTGATGTTCAATTCTTTTCTGCCATTTACCTGGGTATATGTGACTTTTCTATTTACAAAGCATCATTACTATTAGAAGGGTGTTT
Organism: Dinomys branickii; assembly: GCA_004027595.1. Classification (NCBI taxonomy): domain Eukaryota; kingdom Metazoa; phylum Chordata; class Mammalia; order Rodentia; family Dinomyidae; genus Dinomys; species Dinomys branickii. The sequence continues at coordinate 111,375 of PVLD010005051.1, read as the reverse complement.
TAGTTTCCCTCTGCTCGATCAAAATACATGACACAATTTAAAGAAAAAGTCAAATTGCTTAGTAAAATTACCTAAGAATTCATGGGTTCAGTCCATGGTTAACAGGCTCCAAGTCAGATATCCAATGGCAGGAGGGAATGATGGGAAAATACTGCTCCATTAATGGAAACATGGAAGCAAAGCAAAGAAAGAGCACCAGCAAAGAAATGGCTCAGGGACTTTATATATAATTCTCAAATCATACCTCCATGACCCACTTAGAAACACCCAGAAGCGTGTTCTGTCAGTACCTGGGTCTGATTCTAAAGCGAATAACATTGAAATTTTACCCTGACTACCAGAAGTAGTCTCAATTTATGTGAACTGGGATCAAACATGTCAAACATCAAAACTATGAGAGAGAACAATTTCCATCACACTAAAATGAAGCTTAAAAATTGCTTCTACAATCTTTTTAAATCTGTGACTTCCAGTTCAAGCACTCCCAAACTGTATGCAATATAATCTTCCATTATTACCAAGTTTCTGTAACTTGTACGAGTGTGCACTTTACATGTACAGTCTTCCTATTCTAATCCAAAATTTCCAACTGAATTTTCTCAGCTCCTGCTGCAATTAGCACTACATAATACTATTGTATGAATGATTATTGGAATGCTTGTATATTTTACAACTTCCCAAGTAAACTTTAGAGGTTAATTATATTCAAAATAAACACAAACATTTCTATGTAATGACTACACACAAATAATAATGGACTAACACATTGGGGAATACGAACACTTCTAGATCCTTTCAATTTGAACAATTTGAAAGCTCTCGTTTTATAAACAGCTTACTCAAAGTGATTTTGAGTTTCAGTTTGAGACATCAAGTTAAGGCTCATTTCATAAGAGCCTGTGCTTATTTAATAAAACTTTCTGACTAGACTGCATATTTATTTGGCAGCTGTGTGGGTATGAATCTCTTAGTAGATTGATTAGTGATCTAAGTGATAGACAAACTGGGAAAATAGAATTAAAGCTTATAAAATAGTATTTTACTTTGCGATTTCCAACAGCCACAATACCCTTCAGGTTAGATGCAAATGTGCATTGGGGATGAGTATTTGCATTGTATATTTTAAAATCAAATATGTATAGGAATTAAAAGTTAAAAATAATATAGAAATTATTTAGATATAATAAGTGATGTGGCCTATGATAAACTGCAGAAGTTACACTGTGTGTGTGTGTGTGTGTGTGTGTGTGTGTGTGCGTGTGTGTGTGTGATATTGGGGAAGAAACTTACATCCTCAAGACAAGCAACCCTGCTATTACTAACCGTATCCTAATCATTTTTCCTAAATTTTATTTTGAGCGAGTCTTACTGAATTGTCCAGTTTGACCTCAATCTTGGGATCCTTCTCTTTGGCTTCCGGAGTACCTGGATTACCAGTGTACACAAAAACTTCTAACCTCAGGGAATTAATGCTTTTAAATAGTAGTCAAATATACTGTGCCTATCAAGGCTGTATAGATGTGACTCAGTTTAGAGTACATAGGGTTACTGGCACTAGAATTAGAAGTCAATCAAACATCCAATCCATTTTGTTAATAGTGCCTTCTCCTACATCTACCTAAGTAATTGCCATGAAAAACAAAAAGCAGACAAACCTGACTCTCCTGTTCCCAGTCTAAATGCCACCATAATCATTGGTTACCATTAACATAATTTGATCAATATTTCAATTATCAAGCAGTTTATGTACCATCTATTCATTACAGAATAATTGAGATCTAAGATTCTGAAGTGAGACCGACTGTCATGTATAACCCCCATTTTTCATCTACTGTTTGTTTGAATGCAATATATGGAGTGCTGTCTGTTGTTCCCCTGAAATGACTCTTCCCGCAAGAATGAGTAATGTTTTAATTGAAAAACAATGTCTCTCTGAATGTCTTGATTTTTGTAAACTTTTTGATGCCAATGAGAATAATGATCACTTGGACTTTGAAATTCTCACCTTGTCACTTGGAGTGGGTTTCTCCCCCAGTCTCCAAGTATTATGTATCCCAGATTCCCTAATGTGTTTCTTCTGCTTCTCAATATTTGAAATGTGGATGTTTGAGGTCTTCTCAGATACCAATGGCCATCAAAACCAATTAAACAGATAAAGATTCCTGTGCTTTAGATATACGAACGTAAATATGTCAAAACTTGAGCTGCCCTACTTTCATACTTACTTCCTTCTCTTTGGGAAGTGGTGAAATACTTTATAACTTGATTGTGACTCACATGCAGATAAGCTACAGTATGGTGTTGCCTAGTGAGATGGATGTTACCTTATAGCATTATGTATACTTTTGTTGGCTAAATGGCCTATTTTAATATATTATCTTTTAAACCGCTTCCTGATATGTACATTTTTTAAAAGTCAATATATTCTATTATTCTATGTGAATTTTAATGTCTCACACACATTTATTGCTAGCGATATTGGAATATTTTGTAAATGCTGTATTTAGGACTTTACATATCCAATTCATTTTTAAAAGGCTTATTTTTAGTTTGTTAATTTTTTATTTTAATGATTATTTACTAATAATTTAAAGTGCTGATAACATATTTTACTTTTTATTTTCTATTCTATAATATTAAAATAAGACTTTAGAGAGAGTTGATTTACTTCTACTCAACTTTAGAAGCATACCTTGCTAGAGGAAACAAAAAGACAGTAAAGAAAATTAGCATACATACTAAGCTAGGTTTGTTGATGCATGCCTGTAATTCCAGCACTATAGGAGATTTAGATAAGAAGGGTAACTTAACAATTCAATAAAAGCCTATCATAAAATATAAAACAAAACCAAATAAGATAAAATAAAACAGCTGGGGATATAGGTCCCTAAAGATCCTAGCTTGAATCCCCAATCTTTTCAAAAATTTAAAGCACTTAAAGCACTTTTGAAGACACATTGCCTTTTGTCCTAACAAAACCAGTGGCCTCTGAGAATACAACCTAAATCTCTCTAAAGAAGAGATACTTTCAAGTAAAATAAAACTACTACTTGCTGTTTCACTTCAACTCATCATTGATCTTAGCAGCCACCTGAGTGATGCAATGAATCCATCGAACCATCATAAATGCACATAGATCTGAAATCAGACAGCATTGCCAATTGCTCATATATGAATGCTTGACTTTGAAATAAGATAAACATTTTTTATAATACTGTCATAGGTTTTTTTATTGCACAGTAATTTTGTCTAAAGGGAGATGATAACAGTAATGCTTTACTCATTAAATGTCATTTCTTAAAAGGAAAATGAAGGTTTGGAGATGTTTCAAAACCTTATTTCTGTGTTCTCACTGAACAAGATGAGCTCTAGATATTGGATTCAGATAGATAATGAACAGGTACATAGGCCTGGGAAGAAATTTTTGCATGAGTCGGGGATAAGATCAATCAGGTAATGTAGAATTAAGTACTATTATGATTCAGAGAGGACAGCTGCAAAATAGCCAGAAAGCCTGACTGGACTAAATTTCCGTGTTATTGAACAGTGTTACAACAGTGATATGCTAGCCACCACAAAGGAATATGACCCCTTGGGCACACAAAAATGTTTAATGTTTGGAAACATCCAGAGATGACAAAGTTATATGTAATAGAAATAAAATGAAATGATAAAGAACCCAGGAAATCAAATTTGTTACCAACCATTGTGCAATGGACTGTTAAGATAAATTATTACACGATGAATTAGATTCTTTCATATAGTTATTAAGACAATATTCACTCTGATGTACTTTGCTTTCATCTATATATTGTATATATAATTTTTAAGCAAAAATAAGTTTACAAAATTTTAGCGAATGTAATGCCATTATCAAACACTATCACGTAGTGTTAATCACGAGGATGTGTCTCATATGTGTGAGAAATGTGACATTAGGTAACTGTGAATATCATAGACTATATTTCCACCAAATTCTATGGCTTCAATGTCAACAACAATATGGTCTTATGGAAACACCTGTATATGTAGTCTGCTGTTGAGTAAAACATTGTTATATGTTACACGCCTGTCTGTCCATGTATTAGATTCTCTAGCTGTCTACACACACATGCACATTGACATATGTTTCCACACAGGATTTGTAATGTGCATGTACTTTTTTGAGGTCAGAAATAAAAATATTTCAGTGTGTATATAATTTTAAATATAAACACTTCAATTAAAAAGGTAGCAATTTGAACAGATAGTTCTCAATAGAATATGAATGGGTTATAAACATAAGTAAATAATAATTGATATGATTTGAATAAATGCAAATCAAGTACAAAAGAGAACACTTCCTACTCAAAAGAATGACTTAAACTCCAAAGGAAGGGGCTGTTAAATATTAGTAAGAATGTAGAAAATGTGTGTAGTGATCAATTGCTGTAAGTATACAAACAATGGCAGAGTGTTCACTCCATGAAGTACTACTGAGCCACCAAGAGGAAAAGCCTCTGCCATGAAAGCAACATTAATTGATATCAAAAATATATAATGAAAAATCCTGTGCACAAAATTTCTATAATTCATTTGTACAAAATTTTGTTATGAATAAAACGATCTTATGGGAAAATCGTTTTTAACTTTGTGGGAGGATATTTAGGGACTGAGTGGAGAAAGAATTAGAGAATTTTCTTTGGTGAAGGAAATGATGGATACATTATTAGGTCTTTTGTGTTACATGGGGCATGTAACTGTGAAAGCAGGTCAAATCTTTTGTGGATGATCATAATTAAGTCTCAGATACATTTGTCTCTTTGTTTATCTTTTTGCTTTAAAAACAAGTAGTAGACATGGTAAATTTCTCTCACAAGAAAATGTTTGAATGGCTGTCAAACAGCAAATAGTTCACTCACTGTTTTCATATTTTGTTATATATTAAATGAAAAATAAGCAAATTTGAACTCTAGTTAATGTATGCTGAATTATTTACAGAGTCATATAATCATGTCTCCAAAGTACTTTCAAAAATACTGGGGCTCCATGTGCATTTTTTTCAATTTTTCTTCATTTCTCAACATTTTATAATGATATAACTTTAAAAGTCCCTGTTAGCCTGACATGGGTGAGTTGACCTGTTGCCCTTGCTTGATCTCCGGCTTCCCTTACCCCTCTGCCTTGCTCAACTCCCTCTGTGTGACCTCCCAGTAAGACTGTGTGGTCCTGAAAGGTTACTGTGTGTTCTTTTCCCTCATTGTGTATTTTTTTTCCTTTGCTCTATACGCTTTTGTTATTCTTCTAATACCTCTTTGTTTCTACTCTTTTTGAAACATACCTTCATGCACATGTTGCATTTGAATGACAAAATTTTACAGGGATTGAAATAATCTGTTTCTAACTACAGACCAATATCTATTATGTTGATTTTCACCTCATATTTTTCTGTTTCTGAACATTTACTTTAAAGATGTATTTATTTATTTATTCATTTGTTCGTTCTTTCTTGAGACAGGGTCTGGTGATATAGTTCAGCCTACCTTGAACTCACTATGTAGCTGGTACTGACCTTTAACTCAGAGCGATCTTCCATCTCCACTTCCTGAATGCTGCCGTGGTAGGCCTGCACCACCGCTCCTGACTTAAATTTTTATTCAAATTTAAATTAACAAAATATGTAGTCTATAGTATTGAGCATTTTTAACGTATGTGAAGAAGGACTTTCTATAGATTACAAAGCAATACAACTGTCTGATTCCGGAGGAAGTCTAACGAAAGCGTTAGTGTAAAAGGAAACGATAGCAGGACGTGTGTCCCCGTGGAAAGCTGCTGGGACAGCTCTAGGTGCTTTGCTGTGATACGCCCGAAGGAATGACAACATGATGGCTAACTAAGACAGGTCTCATTCCTGTGATAATTAAGTTATATTGTCCTCACTAATCCTGTTAATTGTTCCTCCCATTTACCCTGTTACTGTATGTACCCCAACAAAAGGCTGAAGAACATTGTTATGGAGGCCTCAGTAGGAGAGGCTGAAGCCCCCTGATAGCATTACTTTGCCTCTCTTGTTTTTCTTTTGATCAGTGGGCACCTCTTTCACAGGACCTGTTACCACAGACAGAAGCTGACAGTACAGCGACACTTATATAGTTTTATCTTTCTCTCTTGCAAATATATTACTGTAGATAAAAAGGAATTTTGAATTAATATTTCCAGTACCCAATTATATTACTTTCCAATCTTCTAAAAGTAAGCCAACTTTTAGGACATACATATCTCTACTGCTCAAAAGTTGGGGATATCTTAATTTTACCAGTGATAAAATGGCTTTACTTACCTCAGCTTTACAACTTTCAAGGCAAGCATTTTCATTCACGATGTACTCTTTCTCTTAAATTAATTCATAATTCACTTAGTGTGGTAGTCTATTTATTTTATCAGACAATATATTAAATGGGCTAACATTTTAAAATGTCAAATACTTTTGCTTAATTGAACTGTGGTTTCTTCCAAGATATTAGTATGCAATAGTAATAAATTGAATATACAATTTTGTTCTTCCAAATGAATGAATTAAAATAAATCCATATATATTGAGACCTAAGATATTTTTGAAACATAGTATTACTTTCCCACTCAGGGATGATTAAATACTGATACTGAAAGGAAAACAATTTATTTTGTATTGAAATATTGGAATCAGAAATTCTAAATTAATTTTCAATATATAGTTGTATTGCTGGATTCAAAAAGTCTGAGCAATATATCTTTTAAAAGTCACAAATTACTTAAGAATAATCACATGACATTTGCAATTGTCACTAGCTATACACTTTGGAAATTCAAATTTTCCTCCTTACCACTGCTCTATGAAGGAGTTACTCAGGAAATGGAGGAGCAGAAGTCATTCCACCTTCTTAGCTAGTCAATAGTGGAAAAAATTCTATGCTTAACTTTTGCTCAAATAGGACAGTCACAGAAAAATGAGCTTCAGCATGATTTTTAAGGATCACTGATCTCTGACAGTATACTTATGCATATTCAGGAAGATATATACACATATTTTATCATGTATATTTTAATTGAATATATGTATGCATTTATTATATGAATGTCAAGTTTGCAATTCTACAAGCTCTTTGGCTTTATGCAATTTAATCATCTCTTCTTTGTTTATTTATTCTAACATGTAAGCAGTCTAAATCTATCCCTTGGATAGTTACGTAGTCTTTACTACTGTACAGTGTTTGTTATAAAATTCTTCACTGTGTGATGATGTTCCAGGCACCTCCCTACTTCCCTCATCACAATTGCATAAAATTCATGATCCATTACACTTCAATATAATTAACTAATATAATCTGTAAATTGAATTTTTAAGATCTTGTTTGATAAAATGCAATAAAGTTTATAATAATTAGAAATAAAGAAATAAAATGAAAATTCAGTATCATAAAGTGAACTTAAATTCATTGTGTTGCCTCTATATAAAATTTAAAAACTTCGTATCAGTCATTTGAGCTGAACAGGAATAGAACTGTTTATCCGCTTTCTTTTTAAAATTTGGAATGAAAGTAGAGTCAGTCAGTACCTTCCTGGCAAGCTTAAGGTCCTCAGTTCGATTCCGGTTACAAAAGCAAAACAAATCAACAACAAAACACAAGCACACAGGCAAACAGAAAAACCAAAACAAAGAGTGGTGGTACAGCTCAGTGGCACAGCGCCTGCCCGGCAAGGGAAAGGTCCTAAATGCGATTCCCAGTAGAAAAAAAAAAAAAAAATTAAATAAAACTAAAACTAAAATAAAATAAAATAAGACAATATACAGTAAACTCTTGGAAACACAAGCTTATTTGTGTTACTCGGGAACTGTGCTTTGCTTTAGCTGAGAGCTTTTCAAACTCTGTTATTCTCTTGCCTGAGTCACGGATGTTCAGTGCGTCCTCCCCAAGGTCCAAACGCCCCCAGGGTCTCAACATTGATCATCTCTTCCCTTCTTCTGAGACGCTATATTTTTCCTCCCTGTTGAAACTGTCATTGCACTTTTTCAGTAGCAGCCTTATTAAAGCAATAACGTGTGATGTAAAGAAAAAAACTTACAAAAGAATTCTAAATAACTTAGATCCCCTTCTCTAACTGGTAGTGTAAATAATATACAACCATAGACTTGAGTCCAAAGCTTCAATTGCAGTGAGGGAAAAACAGGAAATCTTTACACCATTAATCACTTGATGGAACTAATTGTAGAAATATTAGGGAAATTCCATTCAAAAATGAAATTATCTGAAAGTCCAGGGAAATAATTTGACAGGTATATTCTTTCGAGTTTATGAGAAATATATATTTTCTCACTGTTCAATACATTTCATTATAGAAAAGGGACAATTTAAAGTTATACAAAAACTAAGAAAAACATGAAAGCTATTTATTGTATCATGCTCTTATCATTTTAAAATAATATAATTATATATTTTCATTATAAATATAGTGAAATGCCATTAAAATACTCCTAAATTTAAAAATTACATGTTATTTAAGTTTAATTTATTACCATTTCACTAAGTAAGATGGACTTATTTATTTGATTTTGTTAATTTTCCTATGCCTGAGGTTGGATTGTAAAATCAGTATAGGTATTTTTCAGACTGTCAGCATTTGTTTAATTAATTCCCTGCAGCTACATTATACAACACATTACCCAAAGGTACCTATCTGTCATATTCTTTCCTATCTACATTGGCATTTGTCATTTCATAAACAAGATATCTGTACTTAGTTAAGTGTGAAAATACTTTATTATTTCTCTTCCTTGTCTCTAATTCTCCTAAGCAAGTATTTAACTAAAGGCAGTTAGGATTCATCACGAAAGTAAAACTTAAACAGTTTGTCTTTCTTTCCATTTTCAAAACTGGTAAGATGAGCCAACAGCTTACACTTTCTAAATTAGTTAGTAAATAAAGTCATTCTTAAGGCCCCAAGTCTGGTTTTCTAATCTTAGAATTTTAGCTGAAAGCAATTTTAATAGCATCCATGTTAACTACATTCAGTAGTTCCACATAAGCATTCTAATGCTTACATGGAACACTTTATGCATAAGATGACGTCTCTGTCCTAAACTTATAACCAATGAGTAAGTCCACATGACAGAATACCAGAAATTTCGAAGTTGTAGTCATGGAAGAAAAGAGTTCATAGAATAACTTCAACCTTCTCACTCGAATACAAAATAACTCACAGAAATGTGTTGATCATAAGAGTCCCTAAGAGCAACGTCTTATATCACAAACTGATAATTGCTGACTTGCATAAGGTGGGCTTTTGTTGGTGTCTCAGTTACTTTCCTTTCATTGCTGAGACAAAACACATGATACCTAGAACTGAGGAAGGAAAAGTTTATTTAGCTCACAGTTTGTGGAGGTTTCAGTCCATACTCAGCTGGCTCCAAGGCAGAGTGGCACATGGCAGAAGGCAACAGTTCTTGGAAGTGGAAGACAGCAAAAATAGCAAGAGCAAAAAGGGAGGAGTGTAAGAGAAGACTCTTTCTGTCCCTTGTACTGTATGTAGGCTACTCGCCCTAGGGTGAGTGTAACCCTCATGCTCATAATCCCAGGAATAGACCATGAATCTGTCACAAACCCTAGATTCAGCCACCTCTGAAAAGCACACCTCTATAACCTCATGAGGTTTGGGGGGACATAGAGACACAAACCACAGCAGGAGCAGCACTGACAGAGCAGAATATGTGACCTTTTTTAGTTGACTACTCACTTATTCATGAGCTGATTTGACTGCTATATGAGACATTACTGAAAGAGAAAGAAAAAGAATGATAAATATTTTGTGGAGCACAGTAGCTCTTGTGCAATTTCCGTGAAGTCATTCTCTCAAGAATTCTATATAATTCCCACCTAGGAGTGAAAATATCAGAAAAGCTTATCTTCTGATATTTTGCCTAAAATAATTTTGGGATGCATTTGAGCATCATTCAAAATCTATCCTGTTTCATCCAGTTTTGGGAATATTTGAAGCTTTAATTCTTAGTAGAATCCTCCTTGCTACACTAACTTACGGAGTGACTAAGATAAACTTATTTTTCTAAAGTAGATTCAAGAGTTCCTGAGCATGCTAAGTATGGAGTCCAGTACATGCATCGTTATGTCAATATTACTTATTCAGTTATTCACATGGGACAAACGACAAGCTGATGAAAGTAATTTGAAATTGATTAACTAGAATTGCCCTGTAAATGGAAGGTGTCAAGGTAAAAGGGATGCCGAATTAATGGCACCCTCTCAAAATGCAGTGACAGATGTATAACTACAAGTGTTCTAATGTACAGTCCCAAGAGCCCACCATGTGGCAATGTGTGTGTTAAGGCCCTACCTATGTCCTCTAGCTATATAATGTTAGTGATATGTGGGTCCTATTTTATTTCATGAATTTTGTCATGAAATGAATCCAGGAGCACAACTAAAGATCCAGAAAATACGGTAAAACAGCTACTCACTGTGCCTCCATCTTTTACCTTTCAATTCTTGCATGCTAGTCCCTTATTGCACATCGATGGTCCTTTTTAAAGTATACTGGTGTATAACTTCACCTTAAAGGCTTCCTTATGCTACTTAGCTTGAAAAACAAAAAGAGAAGCTTCAGGGATGTCTAACAAGAATTAAATATCAGGTTTCTTGCTCTCTATAACCTGTTCTCCTGCTGTTATTCTCTTATTCAGGCTACATGAGGCAGAAGGCGGCCAGAACTTTCCGGAGACACATTACTCATCCTTACCATAGGAAACTTGTATTTGTTTTTCCTTCCATTGTGAATATTCTCAATACAGACATTTTTTTTATTTCTCATAACTTGTAAGCCTGTAGATGCTATGTCATTCTAGTTAATTGTATTTTATTTTTGGCGGTACTGGGGATCGAACTCAGGACCCTGTGCTTGCTAGGCAGGCGCTTATTCCACTGAGCTATATCCCCAGCCCATGCTATGTCATTTTAGTGAAGACTCTCCTACTTCTATCTTATTCTCTCTAAAATTTTCAACTTGGTCTTACTCTCTAAGCAATTATTTCACTACTCACCTTTATTGTTCTTAAATAAGTAATCTCCTTGTAGGCAATTATTGTGGAATATCCACTTTCCCTAGAAAAACTCCTGACACCAAGTATTAATAAACATGATATGATAGTATCAAGATAAACATAATATCAAAACACTAAAATCAGTAAATACTCAAGTACCAACAAATTTTCAGTGCTAATATGGGTTGTCTGAGATTATAACTTATCACTATCACATTTACTATAGAAGACATTTTTCATAGGCAGAAGGTACTATCTGTGCCCTATATAGACAATTGAAGTAACAACTAATTAAATGTAGCTGAAGACTCTTCAGTAATTAAATAATCATCTATTTGCTCAAGCTAGAAATAAAGTTTACTAATACCACATTTTTTAAAGTAAAATGAAACTGATTGGTAAACTAATACAAATTTAGGAACATAAATCAAGTTTCCTTCCACTTTATAAATTATATATTAACTGCAATAATGAACAGTTGACTTTTCTATTTGAATTGTGCTGTTTTTGGTAATGTGTTTCTATTCATTCTACTTTTTCTCTACCGGAATACCTTTTCCATCTGTAATCATATGGTTAACTATTACTTATATGTTGCAAGACAATTTATGAACTATTTTTAAATTTTTATTGCAATTACGTGGAGAAAGCAGAGGCACCCTGTTTTAATCTGTAATATAGCTGATGAGTAATCTTTACTATTTTATGGTAAGATTTATTCAATTCTCAAGGTTCCCCAAAACACAGGCAGCACTTCTAGGACTAGAATATCATCTTTATGTTGTTGAACCTGTTGCCATTGAAGTTCAATACAAGCAAATGTGGGCTTACCAGCAATACCTAGGGAAATGGAATGAGCTGGTTTACATTTGGTCCTCTTCCTAGAATACCACTTTTATGTAGGCAAAACGCTAAGTCATTACAGGAAGTTGCTGTGAAGTCTCGTATTACAAATTATCAGTGATAGAGATGTGTTTTATTTTAATGGATATTGATGTGAGAAGCCACAAAGATCTACTACTCTAATGTAGGACTCAGACCCAGAGAATGAAGTAGGAAGTCAAAATGAGAAAGAAGAGACACACGTTATAGATATCAATAATTAGGAAGATGATTTTAAGTTTTAACACGAGCTTAAAATCATTGAAAGAGAAGACTAAAATGGTGAATCTCTCTCCTCAGGTGATGACACCCATAGCAAACAGCAGAATCAAATAGGACCAGTGATGCAGAAAAATCTCAGAAAGACGCACAATGCCCATTCCTTACATTTGTGTCTGGGAATGGCTATTGATTTTTTTCTTTTCGTTTCTTTTTCATCTCTCTGAAATGATAAAGCTGACATAGAAAGGGAGTGATACCGAGAATATCAAAGCACTAATAAACATACATTAAGAACTCAGCACATAATTCTTTGATTGCAAAATTGATTAATTGTTGCGAGAAACAGCTAAGCAAAACCCTTACTGATTCTAGACATTTTCTTTAGAAGCATAAGCTCAGCAATTAGGATTTGATATGTATATTAAAAATGGCAGAAATGAAGAAATATCAAAACGTTAAAATTGCTGAGCTAGTGCTAATATGACTTTAATTCTAAAATAACAACAAAAGATTTCAAAGAAAACATTTCTATCTTATCCCTGATTATTGGGTAACATTTGGATGTTTTAAATCTTAACTGGTATCCATAAATGATATTATGGCTGCATAGTACTTATACTCTGTGATTAAAAGGGGAAACTATTTTCAATAAAATAGGCAGAGTACACAAATTTAGAGTTATAAATCAAGTCAGTAGCTACAGAAGGTATTGAGGATGCTCAGTTTAGGTAAAGAATCTATGAAATGATGATATTTTAAAATTAATTGTGGGGACTGAAACATGAATAGTAACTACACACTTTCAATGGATCAAACGTATCATATGCATGAATCATATCTGTAGAATTTTGATAGGTTAAATTAAATTGCATGTTTGTATATTTAAAATCTTAACAATATTTTGACAAATGAAGCCTGAGTTTCATTTTGCTTTTATTGAATTTTTAAACCAAATTCTTCATATACATGACACTTTGATTTTATAATTCCTTAACTTTGTCAAGAGCATTGATTTTAATTTGCCTGGCATTTTAGGGTCCTATTTATGCAAGTATAACTGTGATTTATCTATTGATTCTCTGATTTGAAATCTTGAAATTTCCATCTTATGACTATGTTTTTCTTAAGTGTATTTCTACTTTCACAATATCCTTTTCTTCTTGGAACTCCTTTCCTTCATTTCCCATAGAAAAGCAGAAGACCAGGATCCCCAACACGGAATGATGCTGAGATCTTCTGCCAAGCGGAGGAGATGAGAATACGGAGAGAAAATAACAGGGGTATGAAAACGAAAGGGAAAATAGAGCAGGAGAAAGAAAAGCGGAAGGGCTTCCTCCACCGTTCAGGTTTTCCTGGAAGTGGTAGCACTGCGGTGATTTGGAGAACAACAAGTGATCATTTTTTTTCACAGCTTCCCTGGTATGGGGCTTGTACCTTTATTTTCAAGACAAAGTGGATCGCATGCCAATTCAAGCAAATATTTGATCAGTTACCAGATGCTTTATAGCTAGTATTCAGAAATAAACAACAATTTGATTTTTATGAAGTTTAAGGGCACTAAAGGGACTGAGAACTAAAAGGAGCTAGAATCACCACTAGGCTTTTTTTTGGTACTGGAAGTTGAACTGAGGACCTTGAACTTTCCAGGCAGGCACTTGTGTGGCTGAGCTATATCCCCAGCCCAATCCCCATTCTTTCAGGTCAAGAAAAAAAAACTTGTGACAAAATCTAGGGACCAACCGGATGTGTACAGTGGAGGCTCTGTAGGGGAGTAGTGCTTTACAAGAATAGCACCACTGCTCAAGTATTGCCTAAGGAGTGGGGGTGAGGCCAGGGAATACATAGAAGCTTTCTGCTTCTAATATTCTCATCTCTTGCTGGCATGTTTTGCAGGCTGATCACAAGTCATAGTGTAAACACATCCTAACATCTATCTAGAGAATCCAGGAAGCATATGTGATGCAGGGTGGAATGAATGCAGTGGCCACACATGCACAGATGCTGTATGGAATTGGTCCTCAATACCGACATGTAGAATTAATGAAGCAATGGATTCCTATGCTAAGAATAAGGAAATCACAGCTGACCACTGCATATGGGTAGGTCTCAGACCTCCTTGGGTAAAGACAGAGAAGAACTAGATATCACAAATCATATCTCAATGCACATGAATTACTGATTTCTGGGAACCAGATCGTAGTAGCATCTCAAACATCAGACTAGTGCAATGCCACAGGGCAATATGGTGATTAAAGATTACTATGTAGCTACATGAATCTGCTGCCCAATGTCTTCTTAGTAAGATGAGTGCAAAGATTCTGCCTTCATATGTAGTTGTGCTATTGTTACCTCAATATTTACCTCTAAAAAAATGGAAGTAGTTTTTGTATTAGAAGATGTTTCTATACAGAATCTATGTCTGAGATTTCTTGCACTTATGTCTAATGTGGCCTCAGCAAAACAAAGTCACTTTCAGTAAATTAAGAAAGTTTGAGGCACCTGAGTTTCTATACTTACATCACTTGAAGATTAATCTTTTCCACTACACACAGCTTCTGATCTATTTCCCTGCAAAGAAACTTCCATTTTTATCAGCCTATCCGGCTCTTCCAATTAGCTATTCCTGTTTTAATCTGAACTAAATAACAACTACTGTATCACACTACATTACTTCTCTAACAGCCACTGCCCGATATGTGTGTCTCTCTCCCTGTCTTCTCTCTCCCTCTCTCTATCTTTCTCTCTCTGCATCCCCCTCCTGCCTTTCCTTTTCCATCCTTTTAATTTCCTTCCCTTTCACTCCTTCCTTTCCCTTTCCTTTCTTTCCTTTCACTTCTGCTTCCTTTCTTGCTCTTTCCCTCCCTCCCTCCCTCCCTCCCTCCCTTCCTTCCTTCCTTCCTTCCTTCCTTCCTTCCTTCCTTCCTTCCTTCCTGTCCACCTCTCTTCCTATTGTTTCTTTTTCTCTTTAGTTTCCTTTATTTTCACATTTTATCTATGATTTCAGAGCAGTTACATTCTTACCTTTTAAAAGTAGTCAGTGAGAATTATCTGACAATGGTACTCTAGAAGATTCTCTTGCTTCAGAGAATCCCAAACGTGCAGTTGGCATATGTAACTTGTTATTAGGTGATGTCATTCTTTTAACCTTAGGTCCCTCAGATACTTTGTGTGTAGCATGTATGCATTACCTTAATTGTATAATGTCATGATGAGCATCAGGTCACACACAAGTTCTAGTCTGGCTGAGGTTTTCATTTTTATAACCTAGAAACTCAAGTAATGTGTCATAACAAGGCCATTGTTTTCCATTATGCAATGTGTGCTCTTGAAAATAAGAACAGACATGCACGGCACACTCACATGTTAATTGTTACTTTCTGAAATAATTTTTTATTTTTAAAAGTAGAGATGACAGTTCTTATTGCAGTCCAAAACTTCCAATATTTCATTTTTAATGTCTAATGTAGAAACCATATTTTAATTTTAAAGATA
This sequence comes from Dinomys branickii, assembly GCA_004027595.1. Classification (NCBI taxonomy): domain Eukaryota; kingdom Metazoa; phylum Chordata; class Mammalia; order Rodentia; family Dinomyidae; genus Dinomys; species Dinomys branickii. Next base: position 95,711 of record PVLD010005051.1, on the reverse strand, counting down.
ATAAAACAAGATAGGAAATTAGCAATGGTTATTATAGCACATATTGTTATCTTCAATGTACTTGCTCAAATTATCAGATATAGGTATGTAAGATTGATCAACCCATATAATCCACATTATTTCCTTTTAATGAACTAATAGAAATTAGTAGTACAATTATCTTAGATTATATATATATATATATATATATATTTATTTATTTTCTTAATTTCTCCTTTCCCCCATTCCAGTTCTTTTTTTTTTTTTTCCTTTTGAGCAGTGTCTTGACCTTTCACCATATCTTTTTTACATTTTAGATCTTATTTACTCTTTCAGGTTCTTACACTAAGGAGACAATATGATGTTATACGTGTGAATCTGATTTATTTTACTTACAAGTATGATCTCTAGTTGCACCCATTCACCTACAAAAGCCTTGAGTTTATCTTTCTTTATAGCTGAGTAATAATCCATTGTATGAAAATACCACATCTTTTTATCCATTTCTTGGTTGATGGGCACCTGGGTTGTTTCCAAGTTTTAGCTATGAAAAATTGTGCTGCTAGAACCATGTGTGCACCTATATGTCTGAGGTATGATGAGAAACCATAACTTTGTTGTGTAATCAATCAACAGAAATATTTTACTGTAACCATATTATATCTCTTTTCACATAGAAAAAGGCATGATTGTGATGTTTTTGGTAGAAATACAAATATAACATCTAAATATTGGTAAAACATTTGTGTTAATGAGACAAAGAAATACGTTAATATGTATCTGTGAAAAAAAATTGTTAATTCACGTTAAATTGTATAGCAGTAGGTCTCACAGTGAGTTTGGGAAGAGAATCACCAAACTTTTGGACTTGGAGTTGGGTTTGAAGGAAGTTGTCCACAGTGACATATTTTGCAGCTTTCTAGGCATTATCTTTGCTGCTTGTTCCCACGCTCTAAGCATAGCGAGGCCAGACCTGGTCCGTCACCAAATTGAATAATTTTCCATGGAGATTAAGTACTTAATATTGAAATGTAAAATGACAATCACATACTATTTAATAGAGTGAACTAGATATAAATCTAAAAGTCCTTTATTGTTCTGGAAAAAAGTGAATGTGCCAACCAATCTTAGGTTGGATAAACTAGAAATACATGTTTAATAGTAAGAAAATAATAATAATATACATATTAAAAGGACACTTATTCTTTCCAGAATTTATAGTATATCCAATTACGGTACTTATCAAGAAATTTAAGGAAACAATAGGACTTGATTGTCACATCTGTCTGTAAATCTAGTATTTTGTCCTTGTTATTAATAGTGTACCTCACGAAAGCATATCATGAGTTATAGCTCTGAGTGTAAAATCCTTACATTTAGATACTCACAGTTTCCTTTCTGTCTTGAGTTCTTAAGGCTAAGCTTCTCTCTCCAGCTGCAGACCATAGTGAGCTACATGCAGCTAAGTCCAGCGACATTGTGAGTTTCCACTTTACCTGAATTTTCAACAGCAGTTAGCCATATTGACAATTCTTTCATCTCCACACATTCTCTTTTCAGTTTCTTTAACTACCTAATTACCAGCTTTCTCTCTGGTTGCAAAAGATGCTTCTCTGAAGATCAATTTTCTAACTTATGTTTAGGAGAGCACAAACATTCCATGCCCTCAAAACAAATGATGGTTTTCGAAAGAATGAATGGATGTAAGTAAAGGCTGGGTATGTACACTGTATACATTGTAGGTATCCTGTCTGCAAGTCATAAGAGCTCCATGGATTATCCAGTGCAAACCTTGTCTGGCTCTTTTTTGGAAGCTCCTCAACTGTAACAGTGCATTTCACTTTCTAATAAAAGAGCAAAGCAGAAATGATTTCAGTTCCATCTTCCATGCAATCGTACTCTCCAAGCACATAGCGAAATCACCTAAATCATTTTGGCTTCTGGTTTGTGTTGGTGGGAGTTACCCCATGTGTGTAATTGTGTAGTGAGTAGAAGAACCACAGCTATGCAGTAGCAGTGCTTGTACTATATAGTTCCTTCTTTTTAAAGGAATCATCTATATGTCAAGTACTTGCTTTATTATTTAAATGGGCACAGTAACAATATATTTTAATTAAGGAATGATATTTTAGCTTAGTATTTCATTCAACAATAGTTGGCATGAATTAACTGTTCTTGATAAAAACAGAAATAGGTCTGTGAAAAAAAATGTTATACCATCTGCATGAAAGTCTTTATTTTCCAGGTGTTTGGAGCAAAAGGAACCGTAATTGATGCTGTTGTTCAGTTTCACTACAAACTTTGATTGTATGACCTTAGCTGTCATATCCACCTTAAAAGTGAGTTAAGATGCTGTGACAAAACAGTGACAGATCAGATATGTTCCATGTGGTTTGTGATAGGGAGCAATCATTATTGCCACGGGGCTTTTCATGAAACACCAGAAGTTGCTCTGTGTAGGAATAAATTAACTCTGCCTGATATTGCCCCAAATAATTAATATGCCTTCAAACCAAAGAGTCTTGATCTTTTTCCATGAAGAAAGATTAGATGTTTTTGGCAGAGCGTGTTGACTGCAATGTGCTTCATGTTTTTCATGTTCGTGGGGAACTTCCACATTACCAGCCCACAGAGCCACCCAAGATTTTCAAGTGAAAATGTCCCTAATAGATTTTTTGTGGAGTATCCAAGTTTCTTCACAACTTTTCTGGCATAATAATGTGTTAACTCCACAAAAGCATATCATCTAAGAAAACCTTGTCCAGTGATTTGTCAATAGCTTAACATCACCAGACAATTTTTCTTCTAACCATTGCCCTAAGATCAAGTGCATATGTTCAATATCTTCACTTAGTTATGGATTTTTCATAACTTAAAGATAAATTAGATGTTTTTCTCTCAAAAATTTCAGAGGATATATTTAGAATCATCAAAAGCTAACAGTCTCATGCACCATCATACAATGTATTGTTCCCTTACATGATGTCTGCAGGTTGGTGCAGCCACTAAGGTAAAGCTCAGTGATAGTTGTTCACACTTTCCTCAGAAGATGCTGGCTTTAAAAGTTCATTTTAGTGTACTTAATAGGAAGAAAGGCATGGCATAAAGACAGACACCTTCAAAGCTCTGCTTTGAAAAGTACAATTTTCAGTAGATGATAAAGGTTTTGAGTTGTTTTTTCCCTGTAACTAGCTCTGAATTATATGCATAGCCTTAGTATATATGGATAATGGAATGCAGGACAGTGGGTGGAATGGAATGGAATAGAATAGAATGGAGGGGGTTGGAGTTGAGTGGGGCTGAGAGCAGAGCAGCCCAGTGGAATGAAATGGAATGGAGTGGATTAGAGTGGGCTGAAGTGGAAGGGCGGGGAAGGGAGTGGACTGGAGTTCCGTGGAATGGAGAGCAATGGAATTTTTAAGGCTGATTTAGCAAATAATGATTCACACACTGGAACCCTAGTGGACCTTCAATTTATTTAAGACTTAAGTATTACTTTTCTTTTCTCATTAAAACATGTTCCTTAGGATCAAAAAAGTGAGCAATAGAAATGAAAGACTTTAATCTACATTGTCCATAATATAAAATATGGAATACCTACTGTTACAGTTCTCCTATAGAATTTTGAAAACTAAGTGAAACTATTTCAAAACTAAATTTCAGGCCTGTATTACGTAGTAGTATAAAATTCTAAAAGTGTGTTTTTTTCCTGTAAAGAAACTAGAATAAGCTATATGTTAAAGGTAAAACATAACTGTCAGTATTTCTAATCCTGACAGTTAGAGTAGGCACTATTTCTCAATCCTGTAATTTTCATTTTGTGGACTATACAATTGAAAACAGTAAAAAAATAGACCGTGTTACCACATTTACATATTTGTTCTTCAGTGTAGGTACAATAACATAAGGAAAGGTATATTATACATCTTTTAGTGGTATGGTCATTTTTTAAATTTTACTAATCAATTTGTAATATTTACAAATACTATTATTACAGATTCATTATTTTAATAGCATTTTGTGCAAAGTACAGAGTATATATATATATATTTTCAATAATTTAAGAAAATTGGCAAAATTTGAGGATGTCTCCAAATTGTATCATCTCTTCGTTGATAATGACTGATATGTTCACTCAATTATTTACCTTAATAGGTGATAAAAGATGAGTTCACTTTTATGCTAGTATTAAAAGCAAATGTGTTATTTTGTGAAATCTGTAAGTGGTTGTTTAAAAATATCTGTGTATTTTAAAGAAATATGTATCAGTGTCTTCAGTTTTTGCCTTCTGTAGCTCACATTTTAATGCACAAAATTAAGTGGGAAGATGTTAGAAATGTAAGATACAGGCCTCCATATGAGAGACTATGATGTAGTAGATCCAGGATTGGGTTGAAATTTTGTTTCTTTCACATAATGTAGACTATTCTGATGCATAGAACAATGGCGCAATCGTTCTATGATAAAAACTGCAATCCATATTTTATTTTGCTCTATTGATTCACTTCTAGATTAAGAGTGTATAAGATATTCAGAAGAGTTCCAATACTATTACTTAATTCCCAGAATATCAGTGAAACAAAACTAAATGGAAATAAAAATATTTTATAGTTAGGATACATGGCTGATTGCCTACCATTAAATTTCTCTTCCATCTTCATAGATGAGCCTTTCCCTAACAGAAACTGTATAACACAGGACAAGTTTTTATAGTATGAGTTAGGAGGAAAACTCTAAAGACTTTTACAAAACGAATCAGCTTAATTTCTTGAACAAGAACCATAGAAAATGATAGCTGGGCCACTTCACCTTCAGCCTGACCTTCCATTCAGTGGGAATGTGAGAGCAGACGGCGAGCAGGGCCGGTCACCGGCATAACTCTGTCATCTTCCGTTTGTATAGGAAAATAAATCCCCTTATTGTTTTTCACTTTGAATTCCATTTTTTCTGCATTCATCCAAAGGCTTCTTTATTGATTGAGTTGACAGGAGTCTCTGCGTGGGTATGAGAAAGCCCTTCTCTAGCTTACTGCACTAGTACTACAATCTACATGTCTCGTAGCTACATTACAAACAATACATACAGACTATTCCGACCTCTCAAGCCTGCTCCTCTTCCTTCACAGTTTCTGTGCTACCCAGTGGCAGCTGAGCTCACTTAGGAAATGAAGGCAGAAACACGCAGGGCATTTTTGATTATCCACCCACATACTATGATGTTCTCGCAAAAGTTTGTCACATCTGCAGGAAAAGAACAACCTAATATGGACCTTTTCCAATTTCCATAAGACAAATACTGCTACAGTGACTGTTAGTACTATTAGACTGAAAGTACTATTATTATTAATTTTCTCTTTTGTCATTAGTATCCAAAACACATGCAGGTCTAGGTACCTGTTCTCACAGTAAAGCCTCTAGACCAGTTTTATTATTACCTCCAATTTTGTAAGAAATGCACATTCTCCATTTCCAATCCAACATACATAAAAAACAAATAAAGAAAACCCATAAAGAACAAGACACGCTGTTCATGAAGCCTAGTAATCTGTGTTTTGTGAGCCACGTGCTCCATGAATCACTGTAGAAGATGTTAGTTGCCATTGCATTAGATTTTTACACAACAGACAAATTTTGGGCAAGTTTATCCAGTAGCAGTTATGTTACTCTAGTCAGAGTTTTCAATAAAACAGAACCAGTAGGAGGGTTGTGTGTTTATATGTGTGAGTGCCTGTGTGATTTGATTTTTACGAATCATTTCAGGTGATTGTGGGAATTGTCATATCCAAAATTTGTTGGGCAGCACAGTAAGCATGAATGTCAGTGAGGATTTTATAATACATTCTTGAGGCTAAATTCTTTCTCTGGAAAAATCTTACTCATTGCACTTAAGATATGTAACTGGTGACCCTCACGTGCATGATTAGAAGCGATGTAATGCTTTGTTTTATAAAAGGATGGCAAACCCAAAGGTGGATAAGACTGGGGGGGGATATAGAGATTGAAAATCAGAACGATATATTATATGCATGTAACAAGTTCCCCAAATATAGCCTCTCTGTATTATAAACACAGACTAATAAGATATGAAAAATGAATAAATTTATGAAGGCAGACTATAATCCTTTCACGGTCAACTAACTGTAGATGTTCAACACATCTAACCATGTACTTTCTCATTAGCACATATATTTATCTTACATTAATTATTTGGTACTATGGCCTAGCCAGCTGGGCACATAAATTTACCCTTTGCAACCAGCGAGCATCATCTTAATAATTAGAAGCACTTCACCACCGGGCCCCTTAACCAAATCCAATTTCCCAAGGTAGCTACAGTAATATATGTCCTACAGTTTCTTTCCCCCATGTAATATCCAAAGTGATTTTTCTTGCATCAATTAAAAAAAAAACACACACTGCATCTCAAGGCTCAGAATTAGGTAACTTTTGTGTATTTCTCTAATATCATTGCAAAGTAATCTTCCTTTTAAATTTAGTAGATGCAAAATTTACCTATATGCAAGCTCAATTCACAAAATGTGTTGAGCTGTTTTCTAACGGAAGACCTGATACTGGAAGGTTCTCTTTATATGCAGTATTTTCCCACATACCTATCTTCTTAATTCCCAGTAAAGCTTTGTTTCATTTTGAGTATTATTTGCTCAGAGCAATTTCTCTAACTTTCCATTTAATTAAGTACTTCATTTTAGTTTTATTAAGAATATTTTAATTAAGTAGTTATAGATATACATGTTTATGTCTTTCACGTTTATTTTACAATTACTCTAAAAGCCGAATGAGAGAAGGAAATACGTCCTTTTCCTGGCACCCATGCAGGATTTCTCTTCATTCTTTTTTTTCTTCTTCTTTTTTATCTTTTTGAGATAAGGTTTCAATATGCAGTTCAGGTTGACCTTGAACTCACTTTGTAGCCCAAGCTGGCCTCGAACTTACAGTGATCCCCTGCCTCAATCTCTTGAGTGCTGGGATTACAAGCATGTGCCATGTCCAGCCCTTCATTCTTGTTAACAGGGAGATAGAACCCTCTTGCTGAGTAAGGGAACCTGCTTGTTTACTGTTACTTTGCAGAATAACTGGGTTTTGGCTAATGGCAGAGGGAATACAGCATGCTAAAGGCAATACAGGAGTGGGAAAGGTAGTTAGAAATGTCATGAACAATTCTGTCAACAGTTATATAAGTGAGGAGTGTGACTATCAAATCAGTATCACTCCCTTACTTTGTTATGCACAGTATAAGTGCCTACACTAAGAAATGATCATTCTTTTATATTTTTTGTCATTTCTCTGTATCATGTAACACAAATATTATTGATTTAAATTATTTTAAGCATTGTTAGTATATTTTCAGCTGCACACAGCATAGTCATATCAGTGTTGGTGGACTGCCTTGCATTATTTTGTATTTATTCAGAGACTTTTCTGCACTGAATCCCAATGTCTACAATTCTAATTTGAGAAAGTGTTGATCTATGTGTCAATTTAAAATGTACAGCATCCAGATATTTAGACAAGCAGTATTCTAAACATTTCTGTTGGGGTTAGTTTTGATAAGATTAAGGTATAAATTAGTTGATTTAAGCACAACATAATGCCTGCAACAGAGAACTGTGAGTGTTGTCTAATAAATTTAATGCTTAAATACAGCAAAAGCACTGACACAACATGAAGACACTACTTTGCAAGTAAATGTCCTATAAATTTCAACTGCACTCTCTGTTGTTTCTAGTATAGAGGATGCACAAATCTCTGCAGATTTTGGTTTTTCCAGGTGTCATAATCACTAGACAATTTTTAAAAATAAAATACAATTTCCCTTCTTCACTATCCATATATATACTGAAAATACATAATGAGTTTTTAATTTTTTGTTTGTTTTTGAGACATGGTATCACTTTGTATTTCAGGCTGGCTTTGCACTTGCTTGTGTAGCCCAGGCTGGCCTCAAACTCGCAGTGATCTTCCTGCCTGGTGTTACAGCCATGGGTCACCAACCCCATGCAAAGGTGAATGTGTACATTTAAAACTTATTACTTTTAAACATACATTGTCATTAATCCCCATAAAAATATTATTCTGTTTCAAGTACACTCATCCCACTGCTCTTGCCACTTTCTGAAGTAGTTCTGGATGTCTTCTCTCCTGAGGGTCTTTATGAAGTATGATAAAAATCACAGTAAACACTGCATCTGAATTCCATGAAACAGAAACACAGGAACTTTCAAATATGATAGTGAGCCTTGTCCCACTTCACACATTGGATCTGGCAATATGTGACTTCTGGCTCTTGCTCAGAGCAAAATGATGTCTTAAATTAAATGTTCACAATACATTTAAGTCTTCACCAAAGCTATAGCAGCACAAATAAAGACATAAGAAGCACTTTTAGAACTGCTTCAGAGTGTGCCAAGAGTGATGGGGTACCTGTGTTTAAAGTAATGGGAGTATTTTGAGGAGTTTAATGGCAATGTGTCTTTTAATGTATTTATTTTGTAAATTTAAACATTCACTATGTTCTTTGGACACACCACCCTTGTATATGCTCAGACTACTCGTTTTCTTTATTTGGAGAAGTCTGAAAAGCACAATATTTTAATGCAGTGTTTGTAAAACCTCTGAAATTGAGCATATGTTCAGATCTCTAGATAAGCACATTTATTAGTTGGGAGGCTCAATAGCCTATTCAGAAATTCCTTGTAATCTGGGATCTAAATCAAGTCTAAGAACCTTGACTGGAAAGCCTCTCACTTAGCAACCTATTAATTATATCCATAAACCTTGAAGGCAAGTTGTTATGTGTTGAATCGATCCGGAAAGTACAATCTGTAACGTATGATTTATTTAACTGCAACAGCAGCTTTGCCCAGGTCACACTGTTCCAAGACAAATGTATAGCGTTTCTTCATTGTAATTTCAAAAGATCACAGAGTATGAACTTCCTCCAGGCCAGCCAATTTTTGGTTTTCAGTTTCCTGAGAAAACTTATTAGTATAGAACTAATGTACACACATGGTTTTATTTACTTTTCAAATATAAAAAATATTATTAATGCATATTATACATGAAAGCTAAAAAACATGTTAAACTATAAATCTGAGCAATTAAGTGAGTAAGTAAAAATACACCTTCTAGACAAATTATAATATTTATTCATGAAAGATGATTATGCTTTTGAGTCACCATCATTTTGTTTCCAACAACTTAAAATGTTAAATGCGGGGCAGGGATATAGCTCAGTGGCACAGAACCTGCCTGGCAAGCGCAAGGTCCTGAGTTGAATTCCAGAGAACACCCCCCAAAAAAAGAAAAAATGAAAAAGAAACAAAAAAAGTAAATAAAACATAAAGTGCATAGGCACTTCACTAATTGTATGAGGGAGAATCAGAGAAATATATTACGTAGCTATAGTCATGATAAACATTGAAAGAATTAGATATAGTACCCAAAAAGGTTTCCAGCTGCCATGGGTAGGAAATGGTTCTTTCATCAATGCATGCAGCTCTTGCAGAATATTCCCAAGTCATTGCCTCGAGTTTGCTGCAGACTGAACCCTCTCGTTTAGGTTCTTCCAGCTCTCAGAGTGCCTGAGCCCTCTCTGTGATCTAACTCCATGTTCATCTTGTACAGGAAAATAATATGCATAATCTGAGCTGTAACAGAATGAAGCATGTGTGACGTGGCTGTTCCCTGGAGACAGCAAAAATATGCAAAGCAGAAATGATATTCCCCTTTCTCAGATTAAAATTTGTACAGGATTTGCTTTCAAATTTTATTCATTTAAAGAATCTCTCAATTACAGTTATGTTCATGCTCTCTTCACATCAGAAAAAAATGCATAAATTTTGGCAATGAAGGGCTCCACCTGACTATATAAATTAGAAGTTTAAAATGTTGCTGGATATTACATTCCACCTGTTAAAAATAAGCCACTTGTCAGAAATTCATCTGTCCTTTTTTCATATACATAATTGAAATGAAAACACAACTTTACAAGTGTCTTCATTTCCCTTGTTCATTTTGACAGTACTATTATTCACTCCCAGTAGTAATTTCTTTTCCTTTATATTTCTGTCAAAAAGAATTTCTTTTTCTTAAAAAAGTCAACTGTAATATTGTATTGTTCAGCGTTCATTTGAATACAGTGCTCTGCAACATCAGTCTAAGTGAAGTTGGATGTTTCTTCCAAACGTAAATTTCAACATTTTCATGGAAGTAAAAGAATGGGAGAAAAAGAAACCAAATATGGAAATCCAAAATTGAATCCTTTATTTACACAAATGTGTCAAGATTTAAGATCCATGGATTTTTCTCTTGCCCAGTAAATCATTATCTATATAAATGTACATAGTAGTCTTCAGGCAGGAGGGGAAGGGAATAGGAAAAAAAAACAGGAATCAATGTTTATCATGTATAGATACAAATTCTGTATACTGAATGTAATGATTATGTATATCTAAATTATACCAATAAACAATAAAGAAGAAAATATCCATTAGGGATTTTAAATAAATAAATTTTTAAATTAGCTACCAGTTGCAAAAACAACTTTAAATTAGTTATTTTATCTATGTCTAAAAAGACAGAAAAAATGAATAGACAACTGTCAATCAAAACTAGAGTCTGTGAGAAAACGTAGAAACATACTTCATCATTTCCTGGTTGAGTAGTTAGAATTTCCAGAAAAATGATATGTAACTTTGATAACATCTAAAAATATATACTAATAGTGTAATATAATGCATATCTCTTATTCTGATTTATTGCGCTTATGCCTGTCTGTCTGCATGATACCTGGATGCCATAGGCAAATACTGACATTCTGTTTCTAGAATGTGGTCCACATCGATATTACTTCATCAGCTCTGAATTTTATATATATAGGAATACATTTTTTCCTAAAACTCTTTCCCTTTTCATTCTTACTCAGCTTATCCTTTCTATTTGGAAACTATCAAATCCAGTACAATGTCTATTTTCAAACATACAATGATTTTTTTGAATCTCAACTTATAATTTTAACAGTTTCTTGTGTTATTCTTGATATTGAATTTATTGTGGATTAAAACATTGTGGAGCTTGAAGCTGGATTCAAATTATAGGGCCAGGAAATCACCTGGATCCACACAACGCTCCGACCCCACTCAGAACACACTGCTCCCGCACATCCGCACCAACATAATTCACGTATGTCCACGTTTCATCAACTTCAAAACTTTTTGTCCTACAGGGATGGACAAGCAATCATGTTTCCCCACACTGATGAATTTGCCTTTTCCAGAATATCTTTTAAACTAATCATATAACACGGAGTTTCTCCATCTAGCTTCTACTTTTTCCTAAATTTCACATGCACCACTACTATGTGCCAGGGAGTCCAACCTTTTCATTGTAAAATGATGTTTAACTTGATGCATACTGCAATTTATTCACCTGCAACTTTAAAGTCATCTGCATTAACTTAAATATTGAGTGGTTATAAGTAAAAAACCAAAATCATGTGCAGTTTTTTTTGCGAATGCAGCTTTTCATTTCTCTTTGTGTATGTGCAGTGTGCATTATTACAGTAAGTCTTTGTGTGTTTCAGAAGACCTGTTTTCCAAATTTACTGCATTTTATACTTTAAGCAGCAATACACTGTATTTCAATAATTCTACATACTCAAAAGTATAGTATACTCTCATTTTATAATAATTTTAATACATGTTATTTCTTTCTCTTTATGTTCTTAATTTGCAATTCCTCATTGACTAATTATTTTTATATCATAAAGGGTTTAGATCTTTTGATATATTTTTGTAACTTTTTATTCTTAATGATTTGGAGAGTTTTTTATATGTCCCATGTACAAATACCTTTTCTGGGTAGTTATTTTTTCAAAATTTCATCACTACCATGAATTCAATTTTATTGCCCGTATAATTAGAAGAGTTTTTCCAAAAACAGTTTATGAATTTATCACACTGAAAAAGAAAATTTACTCTTCTAGACTTCGAATGTTTAAGAAGGGATGTCAGATTGGATCCACTTAGATTATACCTTTGATGTGTGATGTTTGACACAGGTCACACTGTTGTTTCTGACTGATTTTGTCTTTGGGGAAACATTGTTTTTCCTCCTACATATCGACATGGAACGTTATCACAGTTTAGTTGACTGTTTACAGTAGAATTTATTTCTGGACTTTAGCTTATGGTTCTACCATCTATAAGATTACCTTTAGCTCTCCCAACACACAGTTTATGGTCACTGTAGCCTTATGATAAATCTTACAATCAGGGAGAATATGTCCTCCAACATGGTCTTTTATTTCAAAATTGTCTCAACAGTCTTGCAAAAATTGTATTATAAATACAAATAATATTATTATACTTATTGTGTTATCAAACCTCATGTTTTTGATCCTAAATAAAATGATTTTATGACATTCACTTTATTTTCTAAATATGAATTGCTCATATACTTACATGTTGATTTAGTTAATTTTGTGTATGAGTTACCTGCTACTTCTCTAAATTTATATTGGCTTATTTGTGAGTATGCTGGGATTTTCTATGTATAGCCATTTATATATTCTAATAAAGACTTCAGTATTTTTCCCTCCAATGTTCATTTAAAAAATTTTTTTTTCCTGGTTCACTCATTTGTCTAAGATTTCTAATATTATATGAGAGACTGGAGACAAGGCATAACCTGCTGACGAGTTTAGGAGGTTATGTTATTAGCTATAAGCTTTACTTGTGTACATTTGCCAATGTTTAGCAAACTTCCCGCTTTTAGTAATTATTAACATTTTTTTCAAATAGATTTCAAAAGTTATTAAATACTTATTTCCAGTCACTGAAATCAGCATGTTTTCCTAATATTTTATTATGGTAAATGGAATGGAATTATCACAATGTCTTTAGATTAGAATATGTTAGTTTCCTGAATCAAAGCTCTTATATTGACAGGATTTGCTCTAGTAATGTTTCACAGAGTAATTTAGCGTCTATATTCTAGAGGAAGACTTCTTCAGTTTTCAGCTGTCCATCTGGTTTTTATTTAAGCAAATATCCAATCACCTTATGCTCTCTTATGGCCAAATTTTACGCTATCTTATTATCAGAGAATAAATAGAAAAGGCCTCATAAACGTTGTCTGTTTACATCAAAACATAGGATTTTACTTAGATCTAAGTGAGAGACCATTAAATAATCTTTCTCAAAATAGTATTCGTCCTTCTTGTAAGACATTGATTCCTTGTCAGAGCTGTCATAAACCTTCAACATTGCTCTGGAAGAAAAATATTTGATATAGTTTCCTTAAGATTTTAAGTTAAGATAGATTTTAAGAGAATATAGATTTTTAAATTACCATAATTGCATATATGTGTGTGTGTGTGCGTGTACACACACACACACACATACATATATACTATATGTATATATATATATATACACACTGACATATGAACATTCGAGTTATGATCTTTCAAAGATACCAATGGAGCTTCCATTTCAAATTTTCAACGTGTTTGAGCAAACGCACAAGTAGCAATTTCTGCTGGACATTGTCACAGTTGTGCTGCTGTAGGCTTAATGCTCACATCCGTAGCATACAGCACAGTTGGGACTTATTGTATTGTGCGTGTGTTTGAATTTTAATGCTTTAGATTGTATTTTGTGTAAGAAGAATAAAGATTGACTTTGTCGGATTTACCAATGAACTCGATTTACCCGGAACTCATTCGCAAATCGGGGTTTTACTGAATAATTCCTGTTGCGTCTAGCAATATTGCCTGTATCCTGCCCCAAATAAATCTCTGCCTTGGCTCATTTCTAGTTTATTAACTTTTTTGTAATTTTAGATTTCAGGCTTCCTAATTTCGCTTCCAACTCAAGCAAGCAGTTGCAAAAGAGCTTGTTGTAAATTACAATCAAATTTCATGGTGACAGGACAAAGTAATGCACTTTCCAGCTTGCTACCTCATAGGATAAGATAGGACTCACTTCACATGTAATCTTTTAAATGTATCCATTGAAAAATATGTAGATAAATATTGATTTTAATATATTTTATAATTGTGCCATCTCGCTTTTAGTCATTCGTTTCTCTGCTTCATTTTCTGTATTATCACCACTGCCCTTTCGCAGTGCACAGCGCCGGCGTTCAGCACAGAAGGCCACTCCTGTGAGCAGCACGTCCTGTCTCTGTTCAGTGTCTTCTGCTCACTTCGCTCCAACCCTCCTCCTTAGCTACCAAAGCTCTATAGACTTTTTCCTTCAATTCTTTTTTAAAATTCATTCTTACTTCCTCCGCTCCTCCTCTCCCGTTCTCTTCCTCCCTTCCAATTTGATCAAGTTCTCCCTTCTTCCTAATATCACTGCACCATTTTGCTCCATATTTACACTTTGGGTTTCAGACCGAGAAACAATGTGCTATTGAAACTTGTGTGGTGCAGCACTTTACCTCAACATTTCTCGAGTTTATCTTTCTTTATTATATGCCTGTTTTTTTATGCCAGTATCTACTATAGCATGTTAATTCCACTGTGATTTTAGCGTTACTTACATTAAATTTTAGTTATTAATTTGGGGATTTTATATGTACATATTTTTATATTATCAGAACCGAATTTAATTCAATTAATTTGAATTTAATTAAATTGAATTAATTTCAATTAATTTTAATTTCAATTCAATTAAATTTAATTAATATTGAATTACTATTAGTAATATATAAGAACTTTGCAATAATACACTTCAGTTAATGCACTCTGTTACTTATGTTACATACATATTTCATCTGTGTGAACAGAACATGCTATGTTTGGTTTTTACTATCAAATACTTTACCTAATTGTATATATGTATGCAATGAGGAAGTACTTAGCAATAGTCACAATTTATATAGTATGTAACTAAATAATGTAATACATGATGTAACATGAGCCATACTATTGCTATATCTTTAAAGTCTCTACTGTTATTCGTTCCTCCCCTAGGAGTCAGGAAACCGTAACTACACACAGATGTTGCATCAGTTTACCGTTTTATATAATGTCCCTTTACCCTAAAATGCACCTGTGATAACAGCAAAGTATGCAAATGTTTTATTTCCTTTCCTGTTCTGGAGACTATGTTTGCTGAATATAGAATTGCCTGTTAAAAATAACCTTTGTTCAGTGGTTTTAAATACAGACCTTTGTGCTTTCTTTATTTCCTAAAAAAAAGTAAGCTTAGGTCTTATTGCATATTTCCTGTCCTACTTATAATTCCATGACTTCTCTAAACCGTCAGATTTTCTGATACTGTGAACTCTATTATTTGTCTCTTCAAACTGATAGTTTTGCTTTTCAGACCGCCTTTCCTGTGCGGTGCTGCCGTGCCCCGGAAAGCGGAGATGAGAAGAGCTGTCGAGCTCCAGTTGTCACAAGGTGGGGTCGCACTTCTGCAAGAGTAAATTTTTTGCAAGTTTCTATGTGCTTTGCCCACTTTCTATGTCTTCAGTTTTGTGAATATATTAGTCCCTCCTCTACACCTGTGTATATTTCCTAAGAAAAAGTTTTGTTCTTATATTTCCATCACCATCACCAGATATAATTATATTTTAATTTGGTTCTTCCCATCTTTGTAAATATTAAATAATAATGATAAAAATCAAGAAATAGTCTAAAGCACAGATTCATTGGAATTGTGTTTGCATCAATATTTATGATAGTATGCATTAGTGCACTTCACCCAGAGGAAGAATACAAGTGCGATATTTTCATATGCTCATGTGACCATCAAGACTGGCTGGTTTGGGTTAGCAGGAGATGAGAAACAGGCAAGTTAACAACTGGAGACTAAGAATAGTTTATTATGCTCTATGGCAGAATAGGGTCTACAGCAATGATGACAGTGAATGGATACAAAGAGAACTTGCAGTGTTTCCTAACACAAAGACATGAGGAGCATCTGAGGTGGTGGACGTGTTAATGACCTCGATCTGATCATTATATACTATGTGCCTATGTCACAACATCACGATATACATCATACATATGTATAACCTTATGTGTCAATTAAAACATTATAAATATCAAAGGGCTAGTGCAAATCAATGGTATGGCCAGCATCCTTGAAGCTCAAGAGACTAAATATAGAGGTGAATTACAAAGGCAGTCTTCTGAAGAAGTCCTTCTCCTCTGAGCCCCACCTCTTTGTTTTTAATCAGGACCTCAAATAATTGGGACCTTAGAAAGTAATCTACTCACTCAAAATTCACTGGTTTAAATATTACTCTCATCAAAACTATTCACTATATTAACACACAAAATTAATCTCGAAACACCCCAACATGACATCCATTTTATCTAAAGTTTATTAAAAACTAAATAATTTGATAGATTTTTGACACAAGACAGTTCATTTTTCACAATAGTATGATATGATTTTCTCTTTGTTTACTTATAATGTATCCTCTTTAACTTATTCTGTGAGCTGTTCATTACTTTCGTGAGTAAATAGTGCTTTGAGACTGTCAAAAAGCTCATGAAATTTAACAAGTCATTAGAATAATGCTCAAGAACTCATATCTTCTTGCCAGGCTTGGTGGCATACACCTGTGATCCCTGCCCTCGGGAGGCTGAGGCAGGAAGATTGTTGTGTGTTCTAGACCAGCCTGGGCTACAAAGTGAGCTCAAGGCCAGCCTGAACTGCATGGCAAGACTCTGTCTCTAAAAGACAAAGATAAAAACCAAGAAAAATACTCATGTCTTCTCTAAGAGGAAAGACTCAGGTAATAAACTAGATATGTGCAATCTGCTAGCCAAATTACTAATGACAAACTGCAAATAAAAGAATTTGAACTAGCTTCATTTTATTAGAGTTATTGAAAATGAACATAAATCTAAATTTCTGTTGATTTCAACTCACAGAAAAAAATCCAGTATGGATTAATTTGTTGTTTGAATTATTTCCAAAGACAAAATAATGAAAATTTTCTTAAATTTGATATAGTTGGAAAAGTATTAGTGAAGACATATATAAATGTCATGTACATTTCTAACAAGGCATTTACAGTGATTGTACAACAAAAATTTGAGAAATTATTATATTTCCAAGATTTTTTTAAATATGATATTTTAAAGTATACAGATAAGCAATTTTATTTCAACTATCTAGTTAATTAGAATCACAAAGTCAAAATATAATAAATATTTTAACAATATTAAATATATTTCACTCAATAGTACAATCTATAGTGTTTGCATTAGTTTTCTTTTCCTTTCTTTTTTTTTTTTTTTGAGACAGAGTCTCATTATGTAGTTCTCACTGGGCTTGAGATCATTATGTAGCCCAGGCTTGCCTCAAGCTTATGGTTATCCTCCTGCCTCAGCCTCCTTGTGCTAGACACACTGCATCACCATGCCCAGTCTCATTAGTTTTTTTCCTTCCAAAAGTATTACTTAATTTTATTTGTTTTGATTATATACTACTAAATTATATTTAGGCTTTGGAAATGGAAACATAAAATTATTGTTATGAGAGAATTTATTTTAAAAGTAATTGAATATAAGACAATAACATTCAAATATTTCTTCCAAATTCACTTTAATTCTAGTACCCCATTGAGAACATATATTAGTCATGTATTTTAGAAAATGCATTTTAGTCATCCAGTTTCTAATCTGAATTTATGATTTCTAAACACTAATTCATTTAGATGAACTACAGATGTAATGCCATATGATGCATATTAAATCCGATTGAGTCAGTAGCGTAACTTTAATACACTGTTGGGCAAAGTAGGAAGTGCTGCATTTAAAATCTAATTGAATGCGCATTGTGTCAGCCAGGTTTTCCACTGTATCGCTGGAACTTGATACCCCACAGCCACAGATAGGAGCGGAGAGGTGGGATTTGGCTCACCTTTCAAGGTTTCTGACCATAACTGGCAGCCTCCAAGGCAGAAGAGGCGAGGTGGAAGGGCAGAGGGGAGCAAAACTGATCAACTCAGACAGGTACAGAGAAGAGAGAGGAGGAAAGAGCCAGGCCGAGAGGTGCAGTATGCTGTGCACTCAAAAGCTTCTCTCTATGTGACACGTCTTTCAGCGAGGCCCCACTTTTTATTTTAATGGGAAAAAAAAGTAAAACAAGGTGTCCTCTGAGTAACTACTTTAACATAACAAGACACAATGTATTGACGAAGCCTCCACTTCTTCAAAGCACATTAACCGTGAGTTTGTCTATGGATTAATCTGCTGATATCTCCGTGATCCAGTCACCTTCTAACCCCAACCCCTCAGAACCACGCGATTCAGCAGCGCATTTCGGATCTAAACAGAGACACATGCTTATGTATCTATGTGCAGATACCCAGTAAGCAAACATCACTGAAAGTTCATTATGGACATCTTATTTCTCCTAGTATATTTAATTCATCAAATCATTTAGATCAGTGAAATTTAAAGATCTTAAACGCATATTCAGAATATAATTTTCCGTCTATTTCAATGTTTTATACTCCATATTAATGTTATGTTGCTGTTTATTAATATTTCTATTTATGAGGTTTGTTCTTTCAAGTGTCCCGAGAGGTTACACCACTTACCTTGAATACTTCTGCCATGGTTCTGCTCAGTCATTGTAGACTAGAAATCCTATAAAATCCCACCGAGGAAAACATGCAATTTATTCTTTCTACTCCCGTGCAAATAGAGGAGATGGCCAGTGAATTTACACACCATGCCTCTAACATCTTTGAAAGTTAGGTGAATGGAACCAACAAGAAATGGTAAAGAAGGTAGAAAAGACAACGGCAGTGTGGCCGTGAGGAAGCTCTCACTAATTTTTAAGGGGAAAAGTTGAAAGAATTTATTCAACCCCAAAAGAAAGGTAGGGGAAGAAAAAGTCACCGTAAAACGGATGGGGATATTTGTCCACTTAGGAATCCTTTGTCTACAGGGAGAGAACAAGGAACACCCGGACTCAAGCTCTCCCCTACCCTGTCCTCTGAGAGCCAGAGGGAGGGACTTAAATGAGTTGACTGTGGATGTCACAGAGCAAAGCAGCGGAAGAATTAGAGAAAATGGAAAGTACCCCGAGCAGAGCTCCTCCACGTTTATTTACCAATGTGGAATTTGACAAAAATAGCACTTAATACCATTATATTTCCTGGACAATGTATGATTTATCTCATCTAGTGGCACCAGAATAATGCTGTTCCATCAAGCCAGCAAATCATTATCATTCAATAATTCCATTGTTTTCTAATAAATGGAAATGTGACTCACTTTACCAAGATCCAAAAGACACTTGATCTATATGCAATCCTTTCAAATGATTTAAAAAATGAAACTAATAGTCATTTCAGAATTTGAAGGTTATTTTTCTGGAAGTGCGAAAAAGAAATCAAGCAATTACCTAATTTCCAATTTTTCAAAATATTTTACTGCACTGTGTATGGATTCGGTTAATAAGTTCCGTAATTATATAACTTGGGACTTTTTAAAGAAGCAGGTAGCAAAAGACATAAAATGCTATCCATAAGCCAGAATGTAGTTTCAGAGTCTGTGTCTTCCTGGAGCAGAAGGAATGATATTTTTGTGAGACAACTATAAGAAGTGAGAACATTTGAATGTGTGCCCAAGGGATACAGCAAAGCAAGGTCTCATTTGCATAAAAAGAGTCCTATTAGGAAATGGTATAACAGAGTGAGTTGTAATAAACAGCATTCATGAGCACTGTGACAAAATGAGTAATAAACAAATTTACTAAAGGGATGCAATAAAGAAAGAATTGCATGTAGTGAAGTTAGAAAAAGTGATATTCAAAATTCATGGTTTTCATATTTATTTATTTATAATTTTCAAAACAGGGATAAAATTCAAATCTACCTCTCCCTTTCTTTCCATCTTGATAGCTATATAATATACACATATATAGGTGTGAACACATCACATATATCACTTTATTCATGCATATCAAGCTTATAGCTCAAATCAATATATTGAAATGGTTGATCATCAATGATTAATTATATATGTAAATATATATAATAAAATAATAAATTATTTTATCTATACAGAATTGGCCAAGAAATTAAAAATAAATTTACAGTCAGCAAAAGTGACAATGTCACTAGACATTTTGCCCAAGAAATTAGTTTAAAGCAACCATGAAAACATTTTGTCCTAATTTTTTAAAATTTTGTCCTAATTAATGAAGGAAAAATTCTTCATAAAGAAATGGAACATATTTAATTAGGCACCTATGAATAAAAATGAAGTAATATTATTTTTTATTTTAAACATGAAATTTTTTGTTAGAAAATGTTAATAACACAGAAAGGTAAGGCTTGTTTTGGGAAATAAGATCATACATTTTTCATATCTTGGTTATTTCAATCTGTTTTGCTCTTCTCTCTTGCTTACCCCCTTTCTTTTCTCCTCTCCAAAAGCTCTCTCTTTCTTCCTTTTTTCTTCCTTTCTTTCCTTCCTTCCTTCTTTCTCTTTCTTTCTTTCTTTCTTTCTTTCATTCTTTCTTGTTTTCTTTCTTTCTTTCTTCTTTCTTTTCACACTTTGTTTCTTATATATGAAAACCTATGATGTTTAACTCAGAGCTAAATATCTATCTCACTCAACATGATTCTCTCTGGTTTCATCAGTTTTCATGTAAATTACAGTATTTCATTCTTTGTGGATGAATACTATCCCACTGAATGTTGATTTTAAATACCTAAAAAATCATACCATAGTACCTGGTTGGTAATTACATACTTAATTCCCATCTGTCTGACTAAATGTTGAGTGAGAATTTTCAAATTGCAAAATTATCAAACTTTAAAATATGCATCTGCATCTAACTAAACTACAAATCAAAGATGAAGGTAGAGTAAAGATACTTCTAGGCCTCCAAACATTACAAAATACATCATGAAGCCCTAGTTGTTTTGTGGCAGGTTAATTGAGATAAATATCCGTAAAATCAAATTAGTAATGGAGAATTGGGACCAAGAAGTCAAGAGAATCCATGCCTCTGGGCCTTAGAATTATATGCTGGGGAGAGTGAATCATCAATCCTTAGAGGCATGAATTCATGAGAAGCTTTGACTGCCATGTCAGAAAGTGTGGACCCAGCATGTGGAATCCAGAGAAGCTTGAGAGAGTACATTCAACTAGAAGATAGAGTGATCAAGAAGACTAATTACAGTCCTAATACAGGTTATTTGAATTAAATTTTACATCTTAATTGCTACTGTCCCTCGTAACATGGTCAGAAGGGCTGGCCTAACTATGGAAACAAGATGGAAAAGCCTGCTGGAAGCACACAAGCAGTCTCAACTTAGGAAGATGTTTACAGATATGCCCTGAGTCTATTCTAGGGTTCAAGTGTAACTTTGCATTTCAATATGTGAAAATCAGCACTTAAAAATTAATTACATTTACTTATGAAGGCAACAAATTCATTCTCTGAGTAAGCTACTGTTTTCAATAACTTGAAATATATATTATATAGAAAGGGTAACTACCAGGTAAAAATTCGGTATCAACAGGGCCACTGTTGAAGGCATCACGAGGTTTTTAGCTTATCATTATCAGTATCAGCTACGTTTAATTGTCTTCAACTTAGGAAACTCACAATTATGTGCATCATATTTTAAAAATCTTCTGGTGTGAGCACAGTCAGAGGACTGGGGAAGATAAAGCTGTAACACCATTCTTGCCTGAAGCTGTGATCCTTAGGGGTCCGTGGCCCCACACCCCCTCCTGCAGTCAACCCCATATTATAACTCCTGTGTCAGCTTTTCTCCTTGTGATTATGCAGATTATTTGGCAAAGGCTGATTTTATTTAATTATTTTACTGTCTTAAGTGAACTAATAGAGTGAAACTTATGGTAAATCTTCTTGACTTCTGGTATCTTCTAACAAAGATCTGCCAAGTATTATTGGCAACACTAATGAAAGCATGGTTTGTGCATGTCCTCTGCCCTCAAGGGCACCCCCTTGCTGTGCGAAATGCTGTTAGTTCAGCACGACAGTAGCAGTGCTGTTCTCTAGGTATATAAGCACTTTCTCTCTGCTTCCTCATGATTCTGGATGGCTGCGGAGGAGCCCTTCACCCTCTTGCTTGCTTCTTGACTAATTTCCCTTTGAGAGGCAGAGAGAGAAAGGCAGCACAGAAGGAGGGGAAGGAAAAGGTGGAGGGGGAGGGCACAAGGGTGGGAGGGGTGGGGAGGAGAAGCAAGACGTAGCCAGGGAGAGGGGAGAGGAGGAGTGAAAGGGGCGGGGGAAGGGAAACAAGGGGCGGGGGCAGGAGGGGGGAAGGGGAGAGAGAGAGAAAGTGTCTCCTCTAGCAGGATTGAATCTGTATGTTCAGGGAAAATCCTTAACTACCTCCCCAAGAACTTGTATATTGTCTATATAATTTATATTCTATTTATCAGAATATCCCTTGGGTTAAGGTTCACGGATGATCATTATTGATATTATGGGATAAAATAAACACAAACACTACATGTCTCTGTCATAGCTACTCTACTTTTCTCCTCATATTTTTGAATAAATGACTCTCTGATTTGTCAGATTGTACAACCTATACACCCTCACGGTACCTGTACTCTTCTGATGCCTGGGTTTGTTTTACAACACATTATCAGCACAGCGTCAATTCTGCCCCACGCGCGCTTACTCACTGCCATTGCGCTTTTGAAGGTCCCCTAGAATACGTCATTGCACATATCTCTTTAAAAGTTTTTTATGAAATTTCATTTGTTTTGATTTTCCTTTTTCTTTCTAAATTCTGAGTTTAAAACATATTCATCATCAAATAAACTTATACCTTTCTCTATATTTATTATCTCCTTTCCACAGTCCAGATAATATTATCAACTACGTGTTGTACTTCTTACATTCACTTATGCACAACTGCATATATTTGCTGAACAGGTATTGCTCTTTAAACGGTGATATGTGCAAAGCAATTAAAGTATTAAACGAAGCAGGCAGCCCCTCCACAACTTATTTCATATTTTTATTCTGCACACCCCTAGCTGAACATCAGTCATGATACAAAGTTACTTAAGTAAAAACTTAAAGTAACAAAATAAAATTAAAAACATATTTTGAGCTACTAGATCCACACCTCATGTGATCAATATCCATAGGATATCAGCTTCCAGCTTGTACATCCAAGATACAGATCACTTATAACATGAAGAAAGCTATTTTGGACAGTACGATACTAAGCATTGAGGCAAATAAATAGATGAGCTTGTAAAGTTCTATCAAGCAATGTGTGGCACGTGAACAATGGGAAAAATAGTGCAAAGTTCTATAAGATGTTGGACAGAGATATATAATCTTCTCTATAAATGTATTCAGGGAAATTGATGGTTAAAAAGTGATGTTTGTGCAGAAGTCTGCAGTTAAGGGAAAAACCTTATAGAAATGGAAGAGTGCTTCAGATCCAGAGATCAATAAACCCCAAGGTTCTGAGGTAAGGGCATGTTCAGTATACAGAAAGAAAAAGAGTGTAAAGAACAGTGTAGGTGAGATACCTATCACTTAGAGAAGACCCTGATCACTTGCACCATATACTGAAGACAGGCTGAATGAATACGAGAAACTACCAGTTGGATTTGCAAATTACATTTATGAATGAATTCAGGAGAGGCAATTTGGTTGTATGGAAGTGAAATCCTATTTGCTGTTGCTCTAAAAATCTTTTAAGAACTAACTTCTCTGTAACTCATTCCATTATCTACATTCACAAGCTAATGATTATTAATTTGACATCTGCTTCAGCTTCATAAGCCTCTGTAATATCGGGATAAAGCCATTCTTAAGTTTTAGGTGATTTCATTGTTTTCTTCAAAATGATCATATTCACTTTCTATTTCTATCTCTCTACCATCAAAACCATTAGGTCTAAAAATCCACAAGTACTTGTGATTGCATCAGCCTTCATAATTTTTTTCACTTCTTTTGATAAGAGATTTGCTACAAGCAACCATTACCTTTCCTGGTTTTAGCTTCAAAATAAAATGTCTCTTTTTAAATTACTTTTGGCCTAGAAAAATTAATGATTTTTACAATATCCCAAATGGAATGGGATGTTTTGTCAACAGTGTTTTTCGTTGTCTATTTTCAGGAGTCTAATGCTAAACAATCCATTCCTATTACGCTTCTTGAATCATAGTCTTCTCTCTCGCATGTATAAAGCACTACTTGAAATAGATGCCCTAAAATCAGTGGTTCCATTTCCTCACTTATATCGCTCTCCCTAACCAGAACAATCAGTTTTCTACCTCATCACTTCTCTGAAATAGCATTACTACCATTTTCATTGATTTCTTCTTTCCAAAGCCAGTGGTCAATATTCTCTTACTTGACATCTCAGCATTTTCTGACCTTATTGACTTTCGTGAAACAATTGCATGACATCACACTCTTGGCTTTCTTTTTAATACTTTTAATTTTTTTCTTGATCTGTTTGGGGTTTTATTCTATAGTTCTTGGTCAAAATTGGAGTTCATATCTTTCTTTCTTGTTATACTGTAGTGAAGCTATTTCATGGCTTAAGCTCCAAAAACTATAGGCGTGGATGGCATGCACAAACTTCTCTGTTCAGTACAGACTCACTCTTCTGAATTTGAAATCCATATCTTCACTCTTATGTCTATCTCAAAAGAACTTGGCACACAGATAAATCTGAGTTTATGACCATTTTCACTTAGAGGATTTTATTTTCCAGTCTTATCTGGATTCTCCATCACAGTGGATTAGAATCATCCATCATTCAAAAGTCACAGAGTGACCACCAAAGATGAGGAACCATGGATAATTCAGTCTTCCTGGTTTCCACTATTCAATAAGCACTTTCAATCTAAAATCTTAGTTATTATATGAATATAGTGCATAGATAGCTATATTTAAACTACTTAATTCAAGTGACCATTATTTCTCAATTTACTCACTAAACATTTGTTTTGCTCTGTTCTACCCTATTGTCTTAATTATCTCTTATTAATGGGATAGGGAGTACCTAGTTTTGAAATATAAACACTGATGATAATAAATTTCCTGTTACTATTTCACCTACCTAATACATCATTACATTTATGACAAAAATGAAAGAATTTATAAGATTCTAAAATATATGGGATTGGTTTATTTTCCTGATCTCTTTTATGTCAGGACAACTGTCTCTCTGTGATACATATGCAATGAAGCTTTCCATAAGCTACACACTTTCACCTAACTTGAATATTCTTCCTCCTCATCTCATTTCTATATTCCTGAAATTATATCTCTCTTCAAGAAATTATTCTTTGATTAAGCTAATAAAAATAGATTTTCCTTTATGTTCTGTAATACTGTACATCCTGTAAACAGTTTAATTATAGTTTTAGATATTTTCATGTAATTATATCATTTGTATCTATCTGTTAGACAAGACATACGAAGAGATGCTGTTTCTCATTATATGAGTTGTGGGTTACTAGGATGGGATGTGGTATTTGCAATTACTTAGTGCAAACATAATTTTTTATTAAGAGATTTCTACCAATTGAATTCTTTTACAACATGATTCTAAATTACCTTTCTAGCTTTATATATTGTCATTTTCAACATGTTACTATTGTAGAATGAAACTATGATTTTCCTGTCCATGAAATGTTTCATGGTTTACATATTTTGCATATATTTTTCCCACTGTTCTCTGTGGATCCCTTTCAACCCCAATTTATTCACATCTTTTGAATTTCTATTCAAATCTGAAGGATCTTTTTGAATAACATTTCAGTGTGATGGTTCGATTGTGGCAGTTTGACTGATCTGGATGCCACACAGGCGACGGCTGGAGCACACGTCTCTGTGAGTCTGTGTGGGTTATGGATGTGTCACCTTGTGCACTGTGCACAATCCTTCATGTTTTCTTTCCTTGTGCTTTTCCCTTGCTCCAGTGGCCATCAGCTGACCAGTTCTGCTTCACCACAGTAGTCTACCAAGGTGCCACTGTGTCAGAGCCGGGAGGCCATGGACTTAATGAACTCTCTGGAACCATTACCAAAAATAAACTCTTCTTCCTTTAATGCTGTTCAGTAATTTGTTCAAGAAAAGGGAAAGATGGCTAATACACTACTCGTTATGTTTGCTGCTTAGTTTCCTAGTGTTTAAATTATCTTCAAAGTTACTTACAGTCAATATTGTATTATGGGAGCTTGTGTATGCTTATTTCTTATATACCTGAGGAAACTGTAGAGAAAGGACTGTGTTTCTTTTTGCTTTATATTTTTGTAATATTTTCCTCAGTTTATTGATGGTAAAAAAAAATTCAGTCAGTTATTCTTGCCTTCTTGCTGAGTAAATATACTCAAGGTCGTAAAGAATAGGTACACATTAGAATTCAGGTCGTCACATTCTATTACATGAAAATGTACTTAATGAAAATTTGTAACCAGTATATTAAATACACTCTTATTTAAACCCAGTTTTGAGTGAAACTGAAGATTAGGGTTATGCTACAGAATGAATTGTTAGGTGCAAAGAAATCAATATATTGGAATTCAAACTTCGAAAAGGCTGAGGACCTAGGTCATTTGGGAGTGGAATTGGCTGTGTGTCATCAGCCCTGGTGAAAGATCAATACTCACATGGAAGATGCACTGGAGAGCTAGCTGTTTTCTCTATTAGGTCTTTCATTTGTCTACTTGCCTCATACTGTCTCAAGAGATGAAATAACAAATTATTCAGTTAAGCTAACTTACTTCAAGTAGCGCTCCAGTATGGAATTGAAGACTGAATATCAATGTGATGCATACAGTGGAGGCATTCATGCTTCTTATATCTGGCACACAGTAGCTAGTAATATGTAATGACTATTATGACTTTCATTTTCTGTGAATATGAAGATTAATCATTTCTCAACTTGCCTGGATAAAGCATACAATATAGTCAATATATTTTCATGTTAACATTAGAAAGTCA
Source organism: Dinomys branickii (assembly GCA_004027595.1). Classification (NCBI taxonomy): domain Eukaryota; kingdom Metazoa; phylum Chordata; class Mammalia; order Rodentia; family Dinomyidae; genus Dinomys; species Dinomys branickii. The sequence goes on along the minus strand of PVLD010005051.1, from coordinate 68,758 downwards.
CTATCTACTTACACATTTTGAAATTTTTACCATATGTATTACAAAGAAAGCAGTTCCTTTCTTTGATGGACAGTACACTTTTAAATATCCTTGTCATAAAAAGATAATTTGGAAAAGGTAGTTTTCAATTTGAAAAATAATTACAAGTTTTAGAAATGTTACTGATTTTTGAACCTAATAGTTTTTTTTTTAACTAGTTAATATTGTATGATTTTGGAAATGTGGAAGTGATTCACAATAAGTAGAAGTGGTTCACATTTTTATACATTTCCACAGCACCAAATACCTGGTACCTCACATGTGTCAGACAGTATATCCTGTCTGGCCAGAAAGAGACCCCTATTCAATAGAAAAATGTGTTTCTCATGATGGAAGGAATAAATTTTGAGTTAGAAAAAAAATCATAATTTAAGAAATGTGAAGATTAAATGATAGGAACACAAATCGAGAGAATGGAATTGTGTCATCCAAAATGTAGATGCTTATTATTATGAACATACGATTCATTATGGTGCCATTTCAGATTGCCACCATAAGAAGACATTGTAGATTTCATTACAAGGCATGGTAGATTTTATTAGGTGTGCGTGTTGTTTAATTATGGTCTTTGCACCACAAATTTACTAGTTAATATGGTGTTTAACTTCTAATTATACTTTTTATTTCTCTTATGACATGGTCCTCCAGAATTTCTACAGAGTATTGAATTAAATGGTGATAACAGGCATCCTGGACTTATTTTACTGTAAAAAATAACTTTATATAGAGATATATTGAATATATCATGAATTAGCCTATTAACAGTTTTAATGTGTTTTAATATATTCACTGTGTTGTGCAACCTTTGTAAATTGATTTTAGAATATATTCTTCTTCCCATATGCATTAGCTATTACTCTGCAATTTCTCCAACTTTCCTAGCGCTTAACCACCAGGGATCTGTATCAGTTATCTTTTCTGCTGCTGCGACACAATACCAATATCCAATTTAGGGAAGGAGAGATTTAATTCAACCCAAGTTCTCAGAGGATTCAGTCCATGGTAAGCTGGCCGAAGGGCGTGGCAGAGTATAGATTCTTAGTACATGGTGGCTGGGAAGGAGAGAGACATTCAGGACTATGGCTCACAATTCAATCAGAAGGTCCCAAATCAATTAAGTAGATAATCTATCCTAAAGCTCACATTCCCTCTGTAGACTGTGGGCATTTTCCTCTTACTATTGTGTGCATTTAGTATGTATAGAATCACACAATATGTACTACTTTGACTTGTCTTTATATTATTTTAAAAATATATTTCTATGTCTAATTTGTACATAGTAAACATGCATTTATGAGGAATAGGTGAGATTTAAATACATGTGTGCAAATCATCATTACCAAATAGGGAAATGAGCATATCTATCACCTCACACATATCATTTCTTTGTATATATGGCAATGCAAATTTTGCATACTGGATAATTTAAATGATCTCAACCATAGTTTTGTTTATTGTGCGATACAACCTTGGGATTTATTTTCCTGTGACCTCCATCTGTGTGCCCATCAGGCATCATAACGTCATGTTTCCCATTACCTGCCGATTTTTCACACGAGGGTAACCTGGTGGGAACACAGATGCACAATGGCTAGATTTACATAATTCCCTAAAATATGCACAGAGGCTTGGTATCACCCTTTTGAGATTTCTTGTTATCTCATTGTGGGTTGGTCACCCGCTGCTGTCTACAAAGACTAAGACTGCTAAAATGTTCTAAGCAAGATCTTCATTAGTTTAAAATCGTCACCACATTGTGAATCATCAGAAAATCCCTTCCTCAATCAATAAATGCCGAAATTCTTGCTGACTCAAGGCCTTTTGCTTCCCGTCAACGGTCATCCCAGATGGTCATGGCTTGCTCTTTGTCTCCTGTTGTTTTATTTTTATTGCACTGGGAATCAAACTCAGGACCTCACGCTTGCTAAGCAGGCACCATGCAGGTAAGCTACATCTAGGTCCCATCTCTTGTTCTTTCCTCTCATGTCATGCACAATAACACTTAGCAGGAGGTTGGAAGCCCATTGCAGGGGTCCCTGATGGTGACCAAACTATATTTTCCACATGTTTGAGATAACTCTTTTCACTTCCAGATTAAATATGTGTCATGTGTTCGTGTTGATTTACTTCATGTACTATAATGTCCTTTAGAAGGAAATGACACTGAGGACTCTTTCCCTTGCTCTTCCTCTCTTTCTGTCGTTCCCTTTCCCTTTCCCTTTCCCTTTCCCTTTCTTTCTCTTTCTCTTTCTCTTTCTCTTTCTCTTTCTCTTTTTCTTCTTTCTGTGTCTATGTCTCTATCTCTGTCTTGGTCTCTGTCTCTGTCTCTCTCTCACAGTGCAGCAATGAACCCATGGCCTCATTGCATGTAAAATGCATGCTCTATCTCCACCTAAAACCCCAGCAAATATTTCATTAATTTCTAAGGTTGATAAATACTACATTTTCTCACTATGCTACTTAAACTTTTGCATTTGCTTTTCAGTTAGGCTCCTGGTATATTGTGCATACTGGATTTAAACTTGCCTTTCCCTTTCAGTCTTTCAAGTAGCTGGGATTATAGGCATATGTACCACCGTACCCAGCTCCTTAAATATATATATACATATATATATATATATATGTATATATATATATATCGTTATGTATATTGTATGTATATGTATACATATATGTGTGTGTGTTTTTAATTTATTTTCCTGGGGATGAATGATTCTGAGCAGTTTTTATGTAATTGTTGGCCATTTTTACACCACCCTTGGAGAAATATATATTCAGATCATTCACCAATTTTAATTGCACATTCTTGTGTTTCTTTTGGATGTGACATCAGACAATACATTGTACAAATGAATTTGTGGCCAAATAATTTGCAATTGTATTCTCAAAGTTCTGTGTGTTTTCTCTTCATTGAATATAAAATTGTGAACTTTTCCAAATGAACAAAGGCAAATGCTAGTCTAGTTTTATGAATAGTGTTATGGTTGATACATTGCTGTCAAAGAAAGAGAAGGCCGGGGCCTGGTTTACAGATGGCTCTGCAAGCTGTAGAGGCACCACCCACAAGTTGACAGCTGCAGCATTGCAATCCCATTCTGGGACATCCTTGAAGGACAGTAGTGAAGGGAAATCATCACAGTGGACAGAAATTTGGGCAGTGCACTTGGTAGTACATTTTGCCTGGCAGGACAAATGGTCAGTAATGTGGAAAGAACATCACTGAAAAATTGGTGATAGAGATATTTGGGGAAGAGGTATGTGGGTTGACTTTTCCATGTGGGCAGAGGATATAAAAATATTTATTTCCCATGTAAACAATCACCAAAAGTGTACATGGGCAGAAGACTTTAGTAATCAAGTAGATAAGATGATACATTCTGTGGGTAGTGGTCAACCTCCTTTTTAGCCACTCATCATTGCCTAACGGGTCCATGAACAGAGTGGCCATGGTGACAGGCATGGAAGTTATGCGTGGGCTCAGCAACATGGTCTCCCACTCACCAAGGGTGATCTGGCTACAGCCTCTGCTGAATGCCCAGTATGCCAGCAGTAGAGGCCAACACTGAGTCCCCAGTATGGCACCATTCCCTGTGGTGATCACCCTGTGACCTGGTGGCAAGTTGACTACATTGGACCACTTTCATCATGAAGGGACTATGTTTTTTCCTCACTGGCATAGACACACATTGTGGACATGGATTTGCCTTTGCTGCACGTACTTCTTCTGCAAAAACTACCATCTGTGGACTTACAGAACGTCTTATCCACTGTCATGGAATTCCACATAGCATTGCCTCTGACCAAGGAAAATATTTTGTAGCCAAAGAAGTAAAGCAATAGGCTCATGCTCATGGTATTTACTGGTCTTATCATGTTCTTTACCACCCGGAAGCGATTGGATTTATAGAAAGGTGGAATGACCTTTTCAAGACACAGTTAAGGTAATAGCAAGGTGGTAGCAGCTTGCAGGACTGGGTAAGGTACTTACCCTGGGGTAAGTTGTGTATGCTTTGAATCAATGCCCACTATATGGCACTGTGTCTCTAAAATCCAGGACTCATGGATCCAGGAGTCAAGGGGCAAAAGTAGGGATGGATTCACCCTACTAGTGACCCATTGCTCACAATTGCTCCTAGTGACCCATTAGCAAAATTCTGCTTTCTGTCCCCACAACCTTATGCTCTGCTGGCTTCTAAGTCTTAGTTCTAGAGTGGGCAAGGCTTGTACCATAAGGCACAACAATGATACTATTGAACTGGAAAATAAGATTTTCCACCTCGTCATTTTGGTCTCCTCATGCCTCTGAGGCATTCTCTTGATTTAGGTGTTATTCTGACTATCTAATTGGTATGTCATGTAATATTTTAAACTAGTTCAGTGACATTTTAAAATTATGTAATTATCCAAATCTATTATATCCCCAATGAATTTGTTTATATATAATAAACACTTTAACACTTATTATATGAATAATACCAATAAAAAGAAAAATGTTGCTCATAAAATAAATTTATTGCTCATAAAATTTAGGTGCATGGAATACAGAAAGTATCACATTTATTTGAATACATGAATATAATGTTAACATATTTTCCCTTGGTAAATATTATTTTATGCTCAGAAACAAAACTATGTTAATTAAACATTTATGCATGTATTTTAATACATACACACTTGTAATCATATATTATGAATTTAAATTTCATGATGAATGAAATTTTTAATTCATTATTGCATTTTTCCAGGAAATAGAAACTGCCTTTCTATAGGCAAAGTTAAATATGCATAGCTACTGAAGAAAAAGTATCATGAAATAATTATAAAAAAGTGCAAATTAATTATAAATTTACTTTTAAATAAAAAAGTTATAGCTAATATGATTAACCACCAGTAATATATCTTATTCATATATTTCCTGCCTTTATATTTTTACTCAAAAATGAATACATCTGCATGCATTGCTTGTTATAAACATCAAACACAAAATACATTTTTGAATTAAATGTTCATACTTATAGGCATAATATGAATGTGAAAGCTGACAAAGAGTTTTCACAAATAAATTAAAATCCTTCATGCTTTAATAATTTCAGTTATTAACATGTATTTAATAATGAAAGTTATTTCATTTTTAATGTGAAGTACAGAGACATAAAGTTAGGATATAGCAAGAGGAACAAAATGATGAATTTTGGAAAAAGTACCTGGTTAGTTTAGCACAAGGTATACCTTTATTAGTACATAATAGTTTTACAGTTAACGGCCTTCAACCTGCCAGGTGGATCGTACACTTCTACCTTCCCGCTGGCCATTAGTCTGCCTCTCCTCCATCCTGTCCCTGCTTCCCTCCCTCTGTTAGCTTGTTGACATTACGCATTACTGATCATTTCCATCTCTCATTATTTAATTAACAAGTAGAGAAGCAGGAAATGGAGAGGCAGTCTTTGTGGAGACGGAAAGAGATCAGGAATGGAGGGCGTAAGAGGGGCAGAGGAGCACGGGCGGGGCAGAAACGCCTTAAGATGCTGCAAAACATGTAATATCTGTATGAAATAAATTGCAATCCAATAGGGTAATGGAATGTATTAGAAAAATTAGATCATTTGCAGCTGCAAAGAAAGGCGAAAGTTACCAGAACAGAAATGTGAGAGATTCAACAGAGTCATTGCCTTGTGGAGATCCCAAGTCAATATCTTCACCTGTGAGATGGAAGGGAATGAGGAAGGGGCTGCCCTGAGAAGGTCTCCTTTCTCTGCAGGTGTCCAAGAACCCTGTGGAGGACCAGGGCTCCTTACATGCCAGGGCAAGCAGTGAGAAAGAGTGGTGCGGAACTTAAAATTTAGATCTTGTTTAATTCTGAATGCTCCTTTTATATTTTCAGAGTATGGGTAGCTATGGCTGACTAGCATTGTATGTACCCGATACAACGAGAGAAAAATGAGAAAGCTGTGGGGGTGGTCATACCAAAGAGAAGGGAGGCATACGGGGGAAGAAACAGGCAGGTCTTCAAGAAGGCGCCCTTGAGTCTTCGACTCGAAGCTAATCCGTAGAAAGAAATGAAAAGATACTGGAAATAATAACCCTAAAAGCCTCTGGAGATTATACAAGGCTGGTAATATGTGCCCTCAGCAGGTGGAGAATGTTTCTCCTTACTAGTGAGGATGAATTAGGTTGAGGAAGAAAATTTTTTTGACTTACTGTAACATAGTTAAAAAATCAACCTAAAAAGAACTAAGTGAATTAAGTACATACCCAAAGTACTGCATTTTTTAAGAAACATGATCTACTTCAGACAACAAAACAAAAAGTTCAATTAAATGTTTTCCAGACAAATAAATGAAAGAACTAATATAGTTAGAAGAAAAAAATCTCAACGTTTATACAATAAATATGCTCAATATAGTTAATAATGTCAAGGAAAATATGTACATGAAAGAAGAGATACAGAAGGTTTATAAATGACCCAAACGAAATTACTAAAGAAGAAAAATGCAACATATGAAGTGGGAAATTTACTCATAGGGATAATCAAAAAATCTGACACAGAAGAAAGAAATCATTACTCATGAGATCATAGCGATGGACACTAGCCAAAGTGAAGCAGAGAAAGGTAACTGAAGAAGAAATAAGCAAGTCATCAGTACACTAAGGGACAGTGTTAAATGTACATGTAAATAAATATATGCTACAATTTGGTAACTAAATAATTATAATATAATAGCTAAAATTTTCATGTTTGATTAATCTTATACCCAAATCCCTAAGAAATTAAATGACCCAAATTATAATAGGTACTCAGAAACTTATAAAACAATTGATAGTCACTTGACTAAAATCTAGTGCTAAACATTTTTTAAAAGGAACTAGATCAAGAGACACAGATGTATAGAAAAAAATATGGAAAACATTATTGTTAGAAAACTGCATATCTGAGTTGAAAAATAAAATAACAATATTAACTTGCTGGCAGAATACTAGAAGTCAAATACAAAGAACGTATTTCAAAACTGAAGAACTAAAAGTTTATCAGAAGAAAAATGTCATAATTATTATCCATAAACCTACTTTTAAAATGTAAAATAAACCTTAAAGGTAAATAAAATGAAATCAATTAAAAATAAATAAAAGATATCAGAAGAGGCAAGGTATCTATAGTTATAAAAATTGGTGTTTTTCACCTTGTTTCAATAATCTTTAAATGGAAGTTGACATGCTAAAGAAAAATTAGCATTAATATTGTGTAAGATTTGTGTGTAGAGAATTGAAATTGCTAATATATTGTAAATGAAGTAGTATAATGTTAGATGAAGCCAGGTTGTAATGTTAAATATATGTACTTAAAACTACAAGCAAGGTTAAAAAGAGTGGAATAAAAATATGCATCTGAAGCAATAGAAGATAAAGTGAGATGATAGTTAAAAATTTGAAAAAATGAATCAAAAGAAGAATAAAGGGGAGAAAAGCTGACAAAACACAGAAGAGAAATAACAGAGAAGGTAGACACCAAAATCTTTAGATTTAAAACAGTTCTGGAAATTAGAACAAATGTGAAAGATCTCACCACTCATGAAAATGCATCGCATATCACACTAGATGACAGAGTGAAATTAAATCCATTTAGTCTACATTTCTCATATTAAGCACAAAGGAATGCATGATTTAAGAGCTACGTGATTTTTAAAAGAAAGGTAATTTGCCAGTTCTACTGCAGTGGAGGTTGAATTGATTATATTAAATTTAGGAACGGACAATAAAGGATTTTTTTATCCAACATTTTATGAAACGTTCTAAGTAGTACAAGAAAGCAAGAAAAACATGTTAAATAGACACTTGGTAGTAATTTACTAGAATCTATTTACACTGAAAGTAACAGATTTTCTTTTTATATATTCGTGCTCTCCTCCTTCCCCGTAGCTTGATCCCCGTCCTTATTGCTAATAGCCTACTTTCTATGTCTTGGTGAGCTTTTCATATTTCACATGTAATAGTTTCTTTCTAAAGCCATGATTATATATGATAATTTTAAACAATAGATATGAGAAATGACAATGCGATTTTGTAAAATAATAGGAAAATATATAATAAAAGGACTAAAAGTTGTCAACAAAATTTTGTAAATTATGAACATAGCTGAAAGCTTAAATGACAGCCCTTTCATAATTACTATCAAGCTGATGTAAACAATACAAGGCAGTGTGGACATATACAAATATATAGATCTATTTAGACTACAGAAGGAAAATAAATGCTATGGGCAGAATAAGAAAACTGAGAAAAGACACCCTTTGGAAAATTCTCATTAAAAATGTAAATCTTTTGCAATAGGAAGGTCTGTGTCCACTGCCCAAATTTATGTGAATATAGTATTGCTCCTAAACATCTATTAAGAAGAAAAACAAACGTGTTACTTTGCCCATGGGTAGAAGTTAGTTCAAGAAATAAGACAAATCTAAATGTAGGCTCCAAATTAAAATTAAAAGTAACTTTCTAGACACAATTATTAGAAAATACAATCATTGGTTAAATAAATGCTTCTCAATGTGACATAAAAGTATTACTTAGAAAGAAAAATATTGAAAATTTGCCTTTTTAAAATAAAAATATTAAACTTTTGATCATCCTAGTATGGTATAATCTTTAAAAAGCACAAGTTTCATGAAGGAAATATATTCGAAAATATATCTCATAAAGGAACTTAATTCACATTATATAAAGAGTTCTTATAGATGAAAATTAGCTATATAAGCAGCTAAAATAAGCAACAAATATAGGTAAGTATTTCACCAATATCGTACGAGCACTGCTGAAAAGCTCATGAAAAGGTGCACAATACAGTTTAAAGCAGGGAAATGAAAATCAAGCCCATAATGAGAACTTGATAAAATTCAATATAGTGACAAATCTTGAAATGACTGATTGTACCAAATTGGATGAAATTAAAATAGTATAAGTGTATAATATTAAATAAGGAGTGGAAGATACTGAAGAAGGAAAAGGAAGGAAGGAAGGAAGGAAGGAAGGAAGGAAGGAAGGAAGGAAGGAAGGAAGATGGGAAAGAAGGAAGGAAAGAAGGTAGGAAGGAAGGAAGGTAAGAAGGAGGAAGACAGGAAGAAAGGAAGGTATCCTTAGTGATATTAAGCAATAAATACTTTATGATTGATAAATGAAATAGAAAGGTCAAGGAATTTAAAAGTTAAATATTCTGTACAATGGTATGGAACTACATACAATATACCTACCTACAAATGTCATCAAAACAATATTTAAGCACCTGTTTCATGCCATTTAATATTTCAAGGAGATAGTGAATCAAACGAAAATGTGACATAAAATATATGTCATGTGTATGTTCTTTACAATTGAAACAAATGACTCAAGGTAGATTTTGATTACTATGAACAACATAATTAGGGAGATAAAAGTATCCTAAAACATCTTCAGCTGCAATTTTAGATAAATCATTTTTCTTTGGAAGATAATAACTAGCTTGACATTGTATCTGAGTTTTAAAATGAAATTAAGCCACAATATGTTTCAAAACTGATAACAATGATAATCAGAGAGAAATGAGTCCAAGGTTTTTTTACTTTCCTTAGTTCCTCTTTAAGACTGATTTTTAATATTAACTGAGTGGGAGCTGACATGGCAACATAGCATAATTATACAGACTTTTGAGTGAATTTTCTAAATATCATCATTGAATTACAATCTCTATTATAGCCTTAAACTTTATTCTTAACTTGTTTCAAATGGTTTCTGTAAAATGTAAAACAAAATTCTGGATGAACAATTTATTAGAGACAATGACTCGATGAAAACTCTACTATTTTAAGACTAGGCATTCTCCTATCTTAATTATTTCCCATACAAGTTTAAAATAGGAATGAATAATGTCAAGCTAGTATTCAACAAACCATAAATGTGGTAAACACTTTGTAACCTAAAGATACTGTACTTATTTAATACACTGCACCTATGGGCTGAAGGGTAAGAATGGCTTTAAGTGGGTGTTCTTTGTTACCAGTATAGGAATATGAAGTAATTCAGTGTCTTGTTCCAAATACACCAACCTACTGAGTTTTAACTTTAATAATCCCCAAATAGATTGTGTCTGGCTCGACCTACATGCTAAGACTACTGTAGAAGAACTTGTAGTTCTTAACTAACATGTCTTCATTAACATAAAGACATTTGTGTTTGTAAAATCGGCATCCGTTAGAGCTCAGCAGAATGTTGCAAAGGGCTATGCACATAAGCATGAGCACCAGTTAGCAAAATGCTAAAATTGCAAAAGTTTTACTTAATCACCTGAGTAGGAGAGAGAAATGGAAAAAGAACTATTGTTGTGGGGGTTTGCAAGGGAAACAATTTAATATAGGACACATAGTTTATAAAATGATTTTTATAATATCCAAAGAGCAAAAGAAAAAAGAGTGTGGTAGATCTTTCTACACACTAAAGACCCAAAGAAGAATCCAGCTGAGGACCTGGATCCCAGGACAGCGTTCTGCATGAGTTCTGCTGAAGACCTAGAGCCCGGGCAATGCCCCTCCACCCAGCCAGTCCAACTGGAGCTCTCATGAAAGTCTATACCAAGGATCTGTGCTGGGAAGGCCCAAAGGTCAGTGGTAGACACTAGAAAGTCTGTGCCAGTGGGATGAGGAATCTGTGCCAGCACGCTGAGGAAAATCAGGAAAATCAACAGCGCCACCTCCTCCGCTCCAGCTCTCTTCTTATGCTGGGGGGAGCAGTCCTCAGGTGGCGCTCCACACCCAGAACCATGCTGATTCAGTTCAGCCGGCTGTTACAAGTGGATCATTAATCCACTATAGGAGCAACGAACAGCTTATGGTGATCTTGGTATATACTAGGTTTTGGTATATGTACTAGTCACCGGAAAGATAATAATGTATAGATGCATATTAGATATTGATGAGGTATATTCCAGAAAGCTGGAAGGCCAATGTCACAAAGAATGGAGAACACAATTATTAAAGGAATGAAGCCTGAGTTATAGAACATTTCAACATAAAAACGTAGACTTTGATGAAAAGATGGCTATGATGAATAAATTAAAGTAAATTTTTGAAGACTAAATTGAAAATATACAGGAAAATTTAAAGTCATAATCATAGAAATGTTTGTTCTGGCTCTTATGAGACATTTCTCCACATGATATTCTGCCTGATGAACTCCACTGTAGGTTTTACATTCAGGTCAGAAGACAGTTTGAAGTAACGGGCTTCAAGTGAAAGACTAAACTGCAAAACCTGTTCTTTATATCTTCCTCAAACCCCAGGATTTAGTAAATGCATTAGTAATCATGTTCTGATCATGTTAATAAAATCTATATAACATATAAGCATATATTTGCATACAAACAGACATAGAGACAATTGATTAGAATGTATGCCAACTGATTAGACACTCAAATTTAAAAATTGGCAAAAGGGGGCTGGGGATATAGCTCAGTGGAATAAGCGCTTGCCTAGCAAGCGCAGGGTCCTGAGTTCGATCCCCAGTACCGCAAAAAAAAAATAAATAAATAAATAAAAATAAAAATTGGCAAAAGATTCAAGTAAGTTCCTTCCAGGCATGGTAGTGCATGCCTGTGATTCCAGAACTTGGGAGGTTGAAGCAGGAGGATCACCATAAGTTCAAGGTGAGGCTGGATGGCTGTATAATGAGCTCAGGCCCGGCCTGAACTACATATTGAGACCCTGTCTCAAAAATTCATTTAAAAAGGATTCAAGTAAATTCTGAACAAGTTTAACATAAAAGTCACAAAATATGTACAAATATGCTCTAATTTATTAGTAATGTAGTAAAAGATATAAATTAAAATTAGGTGACCTCATAAGAAGAGTAGATGAAAATAAAAATTAAATGTGTATAGAGAATATGTACCAATTGGATTACTCTTTTTTTGACACTTTTTTCAGGTTTTATTTTTTTAGTAGCACACTCTGAGAGAGATCTATCTCTTATTACCTATCTTTTACTTTTCTCTTTATTATATTTTTTGTTTCTCATGCAAAAGAACCAAGAAATATTTAAACTCGTGTGTCTGATTTATTTTATGTCCCATTTTGGTCTTAAGGTGCATTCATTTTCCTATAAATTACCGAAATTTATCATTTTTTAAGGCAGAGTATGACTCCATCATGTACAAATACCAAATTTTCTTTACCCACCCGTTTGTTGATGGACCTGTAGGCTACTTCCTGTTGCATGAGATGTGAACTGACAAAATGACTTTCTAATGGTGGAGGGCTGCACCCACTAAAGTGGTCCTTCTCACACTCGTGACGAAGCACGTCACTGATGTCCATCACCTCCCCATGTAAAGCCAGCATCGCATCTTCACAGTGCTTTCAGAATGGCAATATTTATAATAGGTAAAATCCCCAAATGTCCATCTCACAGTAAAACCTTTGGCTTAGTTATGATATATTGATGCAATGGAATTTTTAAAAAAATATGAATGAGCAAACTATAGCCAAATGCACCACACACTGTACTTCCCTCCTTACCCAAGGGCTATGCATTCCTGGAGTCCCAGTGGATGCCCACAACCACACATGCCAACAACTTGTACACATACTGCTTTTCCTATCTACACATAGGAATTTGAAGATTAATTTATATATTAGAAACACAAAAGCATAGCAAATCATAAAATAGAACAATTTTAGAGAGTAATATAATAAAACTGTCCTTTCTATCTCTCTGTATCTCTCTCTCTCTCTATCTCTCTCTGTTGGTCCATCCATCTGTCTGTCTGTCTCCCTCAGAATACCTTTACAATACTGTATGCCACAGTATTTTTAACCTGTAGCTGTGTGTGGTGAGGTGGCACCATAGAAAGAGAAATCCAAGGTAAGAGGATACTCGTGTAACTTAGTGTCATATACCAAATCTTCAGTAAAGGAGCTGCATAGAAAGAGTGCAAAAACAGGGTAACACAACACAGCGGCGCTTCCATTCACAAACGCAATTCTGGGGAATATGACCAAGATGATTGGCGCTTCATGCCGATGTCACACAGGAAAACAAAACTTTGCTGAAAGCTTCTGTTTGCAAACTGAATTGTTCAGAAAGCATTTAGGAGCTGAGCTGTTACTATAGATACATGATTTTAGGGTCAGAGCTGTGATTTCCTTTTAGAGGTGATAACATATGTGCAGTGTGGTCATCACAAACAAAATAGTATGAAGCAGGCTTTGGCAGAGCTGGGAATACCATTTTTTGTCCCTGTGGAAAAAAGAAAACTTTGTTTCCACCTTTCCTAGGAATATCTTGATTTTTCGTTTTCTTTGTATTTTCCCAGTCACACTGTTATTTCTTTTTATTATTTTTAATTTAAAAAAAAAAATAAAAAAAACATTAAAAATGATAATGGATTTCAAAAGAAGAAGGTAGGAAGTCAGCAATGTGGTTATATGCATATTGTAACTTCAAAGTAGTTGTTCAGATTACCAGATATAGGCATGAATGTTTGATGAATATATTAGGCATTAACTGTTCATTTCAATAAAACAATAGAAATTAACAGTACAATGATCTTAGCTATCTTGTGATACCGTGTGTGTGTGTGTGTGTGTGTGTGTGTGTATAAATTTTCTCCCTTCCTTCCTTTTATCTTTTCTCCTGTCCTTCATCCCAGGTTGTTATGTGTTCTTTATGTAAATGTATCATTGGTCCTAATTATGATTGCCCTCTGTTTTGGATTTAGATTATACATGCAATAATTATTTTACTATTGAAAGTAACCAAATAAAAATCCTGAAAATTTCTGAGTAGTGCTATAGGAAATAGTCTAAATCTATGACTGCTAAATATGAATCTAAAAATACATATGTTCCAGTAAATTCCATGAGTAATGTGTCATTACTTCAGTATAACTAACAATGAAAATAAAATTATTAGTTCTCCTTTAAAGAACACTTACAAGCTATTATTTAAAATAAGCCTGTAGCTGAAAAGATTGTCATTTTCATTATTATAGCAAAGGAACTACTTTGGGGATTTTGCAAAGTCTTAAAATTCTCAGAGTTATCTGTTATCTACTTTGTCAATCATTTTGTCTCTTCAAAGTCAAAAAAGGACACAGTCTTCTTCAGTGTCCTAGTACCTTTCTCCCTTACTCTCTAAACTAATCTTCTTCTCTAGTTTAAATATAAATTCAATGATCCACATGTTACATTCGAAATATGTAATTTAATATAAAGGAAACACTGTAGGATCTGAAAAATAGGTTAAAATTGTCTGAAAATTACACCATCATGTCATAGTAGAAATAACACCCCAGAAGAAAAGCCCTCCAAATAATATCTGAAATTAACTGGAAATTTCAGGTAAGAGCGTGTGAAGTCCTGGAAGTATCTCTGAGTAAGCAGAGACATAAATCTGTGAAGAGGAAGACTCTAGAGAAAGTATGGTTGACAGTGGTTTTGTAGGAATCCCACAGTATTCCAATTATACACTGTGCATATGACAGGAAAAACTGTCTCACATCTTTTCACTCATTTTACATTCAGCATTAATGTTAATAATTGTAATAATTTCTGAAGACTTTGTGTTAAAATGACCTGTATCAGTAGTAGAACTTCAACTACTGACTTTGAATAGCTGCATGCAGGCCACTGACATGTCCTTCCCTTGATGGGCCCACTCCCATGCAAGCGCAGGATAAGCAAACGTGACAGAATGCTTCACATTTCACTTCAAGCCAAACACACAAGCATGATGACTTCTCTAACAAGCAAGAGATCAGTAAAAAAATACTAGATATCCTGGCTGAAGTGAATTTATAGATTGGAATTCCTTTCACCTTTATGATGTACCACTTGCATTAGGTTATCAAGATATAACCTAAACTACTATGGAAGAATATCTGTATTTCATGACTATATATTTTAATAATGTTACTTTAAAGTAGATCTCTGGATCTCCACTTAATTTCATTGATATTAATAACTAAATTACTCAGACAGACCTCCTAAGTAAATATAGCAAATGGAAGCATACTATGGGTTTATGTGTACCTGCTGATATGAAATGCTTGATTAATAATTTAGATTGATTTCCCTTTTCTCTTTATTATACCTTTGAAAATTTTATAACTGGATTTATCTAAGTAACAAACATCATATATGCAGGCCAAATTGTTCTAATTTATCAAATTCTTAATTTTTATTATGAGAATTAAATTAAATATCTGCACTTTTATTATTATGAGAAAGAGAAGAACATAACTTGTAGGTAGACAAGGAAAGTACCATTCATAAAAATACAAAGTAAGCAAAGTTTAGAGCTCACATTGGCAGTGCATGTACTAAAATTGGAACTATACAGATGATTAGCATGGCCCCCACACAAGGACGACATGTAAAATAGGCAAATTTTACACATAAAAATTTTACACTTTTTAAAATTGGATTTTAAAATTTAAACGTGGGATTTCCTTATTCTTTGCATATGATCAGAAAGAAAACTTTAGAAAATCACAAAGGAACTTTACAATAGCCTTAAAAATCGGAACAAAGGTGTAGAATATGAAGATCACAAGGATTCACAGTGATAAAATTTCCATCAAGTATCATGTTTTTTCCAACAAGGAATGGGATACATAATGTTTGGACTATGGACTAGGAATAGGATACACAGTGTTTAAGGCAAAATAATGCAAAATAAAAGTAACAACCTTAAAATTAAATGGGACAAAACTAGCGCAACTTTTAACAAACTATAAAAGAGGTTATTGTGAGGCTGGTATGAGAATTTAGAAATCCCAAAATCTAGATGCAAGAGCATTTTACCTACCTGTTATCTATCTGAACAGGGAAAACAGCCATGATCAATGTTGGTGCAGGATAGAAACACCAACCACACAAAATACATGGATACCAAACCATGAAGTTCAGGCAGAAGATTCTAAACCAATACGCCTTCTTGCCAGACACATTTGTTTACAGGGTTGGTTGCCTTTAACAACAGACAAGAAAATGACCTACAACCATAAACCATTCCCCTTGCGGTTGTGAAAGCCAGATAGTCTCTGCCATTGGGAAAGAGTGTCTGGACAGACACTGGCCCCGAATACTTCAATGCCACGAGGAAGAAATTTTCTGTCCTTAAGGAAAAAACAAAAACAACCAGTGTTCTGCAGTCTGCATAGCAAAGGCCAAGTTAACAAGACAGGGATGAAGACTGCCCAGCATCCCAAGAATCTGCACAGACTAAAACAAGTGAGAAAACAGATGGGGCATCCACCACAGATTTAACATTCATGGCACTCAGCTGTCTGATGCCGAGGCTGAACAGTGAATCTTAACTATCTGTAACTTTGCCGGGATATATGACAAAGACGTATCATAACCAAGGAAATGATAGGAAACTGTGGTTTCAGTCTGGGACTAAAGAGAAGAAAAGATTATTTCACACGGAGGGGTATGAATACCAAGCAAACCCAAACCCTGAAACGTAAGGAAACAAGGTCTGTATTTGCTGAACCGGAAGCAGGGAACTAAACTATTTTCTGCCCATTGTGTATCTCTCTTTCAGGAGCAGCCAATGCCTACTGCTAGGTTAACAGCAAACGCACAGGGAGGAGCGCGTTATTTGCAAAGTCTTCCTGGGCCTTTAAAAGCTGCAGGTGGAATGAGGCCATGCAAGTCTGCCATCGCCAGCATTTCATGCCTCACACTAATAACAGGCAGCAGCAGCCAACTGTTAAAAATATTTAACTGCACAAATCTTAAGGTCTCCACAAAGCCTAGTCCACACGCAGCTGCACGCCCACAGCAGCACAAGTGAGAGGCCCTCGTCGGGTACACACTAGCGACTGAACTTTTTCTCTTCTTTTATACACCATGCCTGGTTATAATCAAGGGAAATGTACCAAAGGGAAAAAAGTGTTTAACCCACTTTAAAGTGGTAAAACAACATAGAGTAGTTTTCAGAATTACCAAGCACCCAAACAAAACAGAGAATTAAACTTAACTATGCTATATCAATCATGATAAGGTGAGAAATATTCACCAGTGGTGGGAGGACCTCAGAAAATATTAAATAAGGGCATTGAGAATAATGAATTGAGTAGCATGTTAGTTAAATATATGTATATATGTGAGTGTACAAATATAAGCACTTACATGCATGCATGTACACACATCTGTAGATATACATATGTGTGCACATACATATACATGAATGTATATACATACAAATGCATGCATATATCTCTGATATGTACATACATATGTATATAAATATATGAATATGACAAACTTTGATGACTGGTATATCAGAATCAACTTACCCAAACAGAAATACTATCCAAAATTTAAATATATTTCACAGGCCTGTATTGATACACTTCCACCTAAACTTTGCTTCAGCAGCTTCCCACATTTCAGGTAGCCACAAAGAAGTCTTCTTTGGAAAATGTCAAGAATCTCAAAGGTGACCTCCTTTGTGCTTGTAAATACAGTTCCTATCCTCAAAGTGCTAGATGGAAAATTCATTCTAACAGAAGACAACACACACAGGGCTGTCATAGTTCAAAGAATACAAAGAAAAGAACTGCACTCCAAAGCGCTAATTTTAATAAGCTGAATAGTAAAGTTGTAGGAATTTTGTGGTTGTAGTTGAAAATGAACACCAAATGGAGGAACTCAGCTCAGACTTAATGTTTGGTTCAAACACTGTTTTAAATGTTCTAATAGAAAGATTTTTAAAAAACAATACCTGTTAGGAAAGTAAAATGTGATTATTAATATATTCCTAAATTCAATGCATTCTTTCCAAAAGTCAGCTCAGGGGAAAAATATATATATATATATACATATTTTCAGTGAACAAATACTCAGTACAAATCATATTATCATATTCATTGATTATAGTTTTAATATTACATACATGTATATTTTTATTGATATAGCATAGTTAAGTTTAATTTTCTCTTTTGTTTGGATTCTTGAGAATTCTGAAATCTAATCTATGTTGTTTTTCCATGTCAATACTGTAATTTTAATATTATAAAATTTGCAGCAATATTCACTAAGTAAAATATCCATTGGCTTCCCAAATATTGGAAACGTTAATTGTTTTGTACACATAAAATGGCCATAAACTTTTAAAAGCATACACTGTAAGTTCAAACTAATCACATACTTATTTTTTACCTTGGATACAATGAAAACTTAAAAGTAACTCTTTTTACCCCTACTAAACCTGAACTCCACAGCACACTCAATTTTGTTCTCTATGTCAAGCTATATTCATATATTAATTTTCAGCAATATCTAAGATATACAGTGTTTCACTTAATATTATGGCATCAAGGTTCATCCATGTTTCTTACAAAGGACTCAGGTTCATCCTTCTTTATGGCAGAGTAGTGCTCCAATGTGCATAAGTAGACCATTTTATTTATGTACTCATCTGTTAATGAACACATAGGTCACCCTTCTGGCCACTTTCTCAAACAGTTCTGAATGTCTATTTCTTTATAGTTGCTATGATGTGTTAAATCAGTCTAATACATATAATTTTCATGGTCATTTTGACTTTTGAAAGAGCCAGAGATTCCATGGTGTCATATCAGGTAATAAAGGGGAATGGAGGACACAAGAATGTTCTTATAGACCTTCCTGTGGAAGGAACTGGGCGGCAGCCTTCTCTGACATTTACTGGACTTCTGGATGGTTCAATAAGCTGTCAGAAGGGAATGAGTAACATAACTCAGAAATTTATTTTCTCATAGTTTCTAGACACTAGCGGCCTAAGATTAAGATGTTGGAAAATTCAATTTCTCCTGAGGGTTTTTCCTTAGGTTGCTCACGGCCATCTTTTCTGTGTCCTCTTGCGACAATTTCTCTGCGCATCTAAATCCTAGGAGTATCTTCAGCTTCTTCTACAAACACTCTAATCAGCTGAATTTTGGCTGCAGTCTACAATCTCATTTAAATTAATTACATTGTCTTATGGGTTTGTCTCAAAATTGCATCTTATATGTATAATATATGTTATATATATTATATATGTGGAAGAGAAAAAATTCAGTCATTAAAAAGAGAATTTGTGTTGTACATATCAGCGAAATATCTAGAAAGCAAGGAAAAACATACTGTAATCCTTTGTGAAACACAAATTATTTTCTTAAGTATTATGAAATCTTGGATTTTAAAAGTAAAATAAAGTTAACATCAACATAAAAACTAATGCAAGCACAAAACACAGACACACACAAACACATGCACCCACACATGCAAAATGTAGTTAGAAAGACATAAAAGGAGGTAAAAAGAAATTAATTTCATCATCAATTCAAATAAATAACATACAAACAAGTGAAAAGATGAAAATAAAAATTAAATAAAAATATGCTAGATTTAATTCTGCATTGATAATTTACATTTTATGTAAGTAGATTAAATGCTGAACCGTGCCAAATTATATTGAAAGGCAAGTCTCAACAGTATGCCAGTTAGAGGAAAAAGTGTAAATATAAAAACACAAACAGAAAATTTAAAAAGAAACCATTAGATATAAAAAAGCTGCTTTTCTACTCTTAATGGAGGATATTGTTCTAAATTATCAGGATGCATATTCCATTAAGGTAAGAGCATCAGTTAATCAAGAACAGTTAATTCTAAATGTGTATCCATGGAGTGGGAACGCTCCCAAGCACAGTACTGAGAGTCCCTGGGAAGTGAGCAAATAAGCTGCAAGGAAGGAGAAAGGGGGAAATGTTCAGATCAGCACCAGTTACAGCAGCAGAAGACAACCCAGAAGGTTAGAGCTAACAAAACGAGGAAGGAAAAAGACAGAAAATCTGCAAAACTATCAAGAAAGAAGTTTCTTTGCTGTATATCTTACTCATGCTGAAGTAGTGGTCACTACACATTGTGAAGGGCAGTGCACATGTACATGTGAACACCAAAATTAGATGAAGAGTGATGTAAAAGTCATGTAAAGATAATTTCCATTCAAGAACACATAGTATAAGGATTTTGATAATTCTTTAAACACTTAATTCATAAATAGCTACCTACAAAATAACCACTTCTACACTGAATCATTTATAATTTCCATCACACACCGGAAAATGTAAACCATGTCTGAGCTTTTGTAGAAACTACAAAATGAGTAAAATCACCCCAAATCACCTTAGGAGCCCACTATAATCCTATCAGTAAAATTAGACAAGTACATTACGAAAACAAAATTCAGACAAATATCTCTTAGGAAAATACACGTGATCATCATTAAATTATTACTAAGTTAAGTCAATCAATATGGTTAAATGAAAACAAAATATCAGTATGTGAGGGATCTAGAGGTAACAAGAATGATTTATCATTCAAATATTATTGCTCTACATACTTCAATACACTGAGAAAATTATTTATTTATCCCTTTATATAAATGGAAGCAATGCACAAAGTCTTCGTTACTAAATCATCAGCAAATTATGAATAAAAAGAGGCTTCGCCTACTTGATTACAAACATCTATGAAAAGCTCATCATTAATAATATGGTGAAAAATAAAATATTTGGTTATCTTTCCACTTAGGTTAAAATAAGATCAAGATATATTTCACACCATTTTTATTCCATTTCATACTAGAAACATTAGTTGCTTTAATAACATGGGAGAAAGTGTTAAGTACAAATTTGAGAGGAAGAAGTAAAACAACTCAGAAGATTAACATTGCTGAAAGGAAAGTAAAATAACATGTAAAAAAGTACAAGAAATAGTAATGAAATTTAAAATGAGAATAAAAAGTTAATTTTGAAAATGAACTATATCTGTATGTTAATAAAGGAAAGTGAAGATTTAGAAGTTTGTATTAAGTACAATAAAATAATTGTATATCACTGCATAATATGACCAAAAAGTATAATGTTGACATTATCTTTAGTGAACTAGTGAAAAAGTAGTTATATATTTAAAATGATAACAATATATGTCCACAAAGTATATTTGCTTTGATTATAGCTTCCTTTCCATAATGGCTATAAAATTGAAAACAAGATGTGCATCCATTAAGGAGGAAAAAACTTGAGGTTTATTCAAATAACTGCATACCAGTCAAGAAGAAACAAAAAATAATATTTGCAACAAAATGCCTGAATCTCAAAAATTAGTATAAGAAAAAGAAGCCAGATCAAAGAAAAAAGAGCACCCTCTGACTCCATTGGTACACGATTTTAGAGCAAGAGGAACTGTATACATTTAACATTCATTTTGCCATATCAGACAGTGACAATGCTTGCTAATAAATTCCACTGGCAGCAGTACTCTGATTGGTCTTGTATAAACTCATTTCTCCCCTCCTTTTTGAGTAATAGTTTTCAGAAATACTGACAGAGTACATTAGGAAGGCAACCTGCACAGTTAAGGAGGAGCTGGCTGGACCAGCCAGGGCTTGTTTACATTCGCACTATGGACATGATGCCCTTCAAGTCTTCAGCGCAATCACACTGCCTCTGGGGTTTAGAAACTCAACCAGGGATATTTTGGGTGCATTTCAGCATCATTCAAGTGGAGAGCTCCCAGACAATCCTGCAGTTTCTCTGGGTTAATTGTATGTGACTTGGACTCAATTATTCCTAGACTCCTAATGTTACATGCTGCATATCAAAAATCAATTTCATCTAACATGTTCATGGTTTTTCTGTTTAACTTGTCTCAGAAGTTGTTAAATAGTCCATGGTGAACCTTCTTCATATGCATTTAACCACTTTACTTTTAAATGGACTAACATATATGCATATTTGGAGAAAACAAAGACACTTTCTCTGATAAGATTAATTACTCCGACTACTCAGAACACATACACAAGTGATCATGGCTATGTTTCAGGAAAACCAAATTCATAGAAACGTTTCAGGGACAAGCCAAAGTGGGCAGTGTGCTGTGAGTTATAGACAGGTGATGACCTAGAGGCTAAGAAAAGACTCAGATTTTATTTTTCTTTTTTTGGTACCAATAATCGAACTCAGGACCTTGTGCTTGCCAGGCAAGCACTGTGCTGCGGAATTATACTCCCGACCTGCTACGGGGTAATGAATCTGATGTTGCTCACTCCATATTTTACATATTGATGTTTTATATGGTGAAATTAAAGAGAGTTACCGGAAAATTAAATATATAAAGTACAAGCATAAATTTGCATATTCAGAAATGTCATAAGAATATAAATAGCATTCTCAAGTGCTATCAGTATGAGAACACAGAATTTATTCCTTGTATCAGCAGTGACAAATCGTTCAGCAGGCCTGCCATGGAGGTGACAATTTGAGAACCTTCTCAGAGCAAAAGACAATGGCTCCTATTCTGCAGAGGAAGTCTGTTGTCACTAGACAGCATTCAGTGAATACTCATCAAGCTCAATGTTGTTAATTATTTTTCCAAATACTTTAATGAAGCAAGCTCATAAACTTAGTATGGTCAGCTCATTGCATGACCACAAGTGTTCCAGTGTGCACAATGTGTGGTCACCAGAAAACACCTTTAGGAATTATAGTGTATCCCTATCACTCCTATCTTAACCACAAGCTGTGTTTTCCATATATTATTTTAAAATTAAGCTTCACAATCTCATTCATTAAATTTGGCTTGATACTTTCATTTGTTTTGATTTACATCATGGTCCTAGTTCAACATTTACCTCAAGCCAGTATGGACTATGTACGCAGAAATGCACATAGACACATTCCTGCTGTAGACAATTAGCAAATTAGTCCTATATTTATATTTAAAATATGTATCATAAACTTGTACTATATCTATATTTTCAATGTAAATATAAGGAATCAAACATGAAAACTAATGATATTCCTTTGTACTCTTGATAATTATATTTGACCTATAATTATATTTGGCTGAGTTTACTGATTGGCTAACTTCTGTTATTTTCTTCCTTTTGACCTCCCAAATGTAGACAGCCTGAATAGAGATAGCTGGAAAAATGCATTCTATGCAATTATTTTTGGTAATCAAATCTTAAGCAATATTTAATTTCTTCTTATATTAATATCAGGTTATTTATTGAAACAGTGATTATGTTATGAAATATGCTATTTCTAGGAGAATTAATGCAAATGAATTACACTGTGATGACATAAGGATTAGAAAAGCTGCTTAAAAATAAATTTATGAAAACAAATTATCCAGAAAATGAAGGCTATTTTTATTTAACAATAACATCATTAACTATGTTTATAGAAATCTTTTTTATGTAGTTTTATTATTTGAGAGAACACATTGTAAAAGGTCTTAATAATGATTAGAAAACAGGGAAGATATTTACTGAAAATCTTGAAAGTTGATAAAATGATCCAAGACTTGTAGTCAATGAGTTGTATAATAGTTATGAAGACAAAAAGTATAAAACTAGAGAAGGTTGATGATATTCAAATTTTAGAAACTATAGCATGCACATTTAATAATGTACATTAGAAGGAAATTAAACAACTTAATGTAATTAAAAAAGAGGAGTTACTGATATGATTTAATTCTATCAACAAGAGCATAGATTTTGTTTTTTTATATAAACCAATGGCAGAGAGCTTCTGCCATCATACCTAGTACCAGTATTGTGGAATGCCAGCCATTGCATTCTTTTCAGTGTATTAATTTTTATTGAGTTTAATGAATCAGAATGAAATGAAATATGTGTGTCTTCATTTTCGTCTGACTCTCATACCTTTTTCTGAGACATAGGGTGCTAGGATGTGAATCACCCTCTCTATAGCAGTGGAGAATGTTGGATCTGGGGAACTTCAAGCAAGTCAAGGAGTTGATAAGTTGAATTGGACACTTATCTTCTTTTTGAAAGAAGAAGTTGAGTACAGTAAAGGGGAGAATTAAATTGTTCATCCAAAATTATCATGAAAGAAAATTAATGAGCTATATATTTCCCAGCATTGTATAGTACCACACAATTCTAACACTCTTACTGTTGAACTGCGAGTTTGTGTCTAGAGCCAAGAGTATACAATATTTTACTCGTTTTGCTGAGCACAGCTGTAGGAGTGTCTAAAATATACTCTACACTGTAAACAGTAATTTGAGAATTTTAACAAACTAACCTTGTGGCTCTGTGTTATTTCCAGGACTC
Organism: Dinomys branickii; assembly: GCA_004027595.1. NCBI lineage: Eukaryota > Metazoa > Chordata > Mammalia > Rodentia > Dinomyidae > Dinomys > Dinomys branickii. The sequence goes on along the minus strand of PVLD010005051.1, from coordinate 44,584 downwards.
TATGCTTCATTATCATGAATACATAATTTTTGCTCTAAAACTATAATTATCTGTTCACATGCAGTCCATGGCTCTTGAACACATTTTTAATCACCTTATTCTAATATACTTTTCAATGATTCTGCTCTAAATACAAAATAATAGTAGTAAACCAGTGGCAACTCATGACCTGTAATCTAGAAATAGGGACATTATTTTAAAGAATATATGACATATAAATTAATTTAGAGACTGCTTCACAACATGCAGGAAGGTTTTCAACTCACCTGAAATTGAACTAACAACAACGACAAAAAGGTACCACCTTATGGAATCTAGTAGAGGCTCTTCAGTGAAAAAAAGACTTGGAAATTCTAATCACCATAGAGCAATTACCATATAGACTTTAAGTAAATTCTAACATGTAATAATATTATTAAATAATTCCATATTTAGAGTCATTTTCTCCCTACTTTTAATTTTTGTAATGGTACTAGCAATTCTTATCAGGGTCGGATTTGCTTTCTTTACTTTTACACATTTATCTGTAAATCCCTAAAATCTGTGGTGTGCAAACTGAATTTGTTAATATTATCAATGGATAAAAGATAGTTTATGGCATTTTAAAATCAGTGTTTGTGAAGAAAATATACTTAAACAGATGCTTTGATAACTCAGCTAGTTAATACACCTAAAAAAATTAAATAAAATGTAACAATTGTAATCTTTAAAAATGTACTTCGAAATTAATCCTCAAAATTGTTATATTTTGTATGCAGCACGTTTGTTCAACTCTTATATGTGAATTAGTGCACAGCTTTTAAGAGTATACAGTTAAAACTAGTCAATTTCATGTATTTCACTGAGTTATATGGAACACAATATTTTTTAAATAAATAAATTATTTTAGGACTAACGTAGCAAACAATAATGTTACTAAAAGACAATAATTTAATTAAATAATACTTGAGAAAGTAGCTCTGAGCACAAGTTATTGGAGTATTCTTGATTTACACTTCAATTAGAATGGTTTTAATAATTTACACTAATTTCATGTTCAACTTTCAAACATAATGACACAATGTCCAGTGATAAAGAATTTAATGCATGAAATATTACTTTATGACAATAGATTTTCATTATAACAAGGCAAATATATTCCTAATACTTTTTGCTAAGAGAACTTGTACTGTACTTAGAAGTTCTTTACGAAGAAAAAGACACTTAAAGTGGTCTTTAGAGAAAAGGATAAACCATAGAAGAAAGGAAGCAAAAGGCAGGAAAAGCAGAAATAAAGCTAATTTTATTGGAAAATTTTCCAGAAAATGGTCAGAATTCCCTAGCAGAGAAAGACACCAGAGACTGGAGAACAGGATTTCAAGGGAGTGTCAGCTGCTATTCTTGTGATATGTGATAACCAGAGATGAAAGAGTGAAATAAAAGGAAATTTTAAAAATCTAGAAAATTAGTTGTGTGTGTGTAAGTTTCCTTGCAGGCTCAAGTTTTTTTTTTTGAAAGGATGAAGAAGTGTGGATAAACAGGGTGCTAGTCAAAAGAAAACATTGTTTTACCTTCCACTTTTACAGCTTCACGTTTTTAAAGATCAAAACCTATCATTGTATTATCATAATAGATTGTCATGCAGAAAGCAATTTATATAAACTTGTAAAAGTAATATGAACAAATATACAACAGTAATATTATATTACCATTTATTAATGTATACCCAAGGTCATAGAATCCAAGGTCCAGTTCCTTCCCGCTCCTGTGTCTGAATCATATGCTTCTCAGAGAAACGTAATACATGCCACACACAATTGAAGGGAGGAGAAGTTTATTCTGTCTCACAGTTTCAGAAATTTCTGTCCATGACCAGCTGGCTCCAGTGTAGAAAAGGAATGGAGGAAGAAAGGGCCAGGTGGAGGAAAACCACTCAGGTCACGCTAATCAGGATTCAAAGGTAGAAAGAAGTGCCCCGGGAGTGCGATGTACCTTTCCTCGTCATACCTCCAGGGACCCGTGCCAACCAGGACCCAGCTCTTACAGCAAGTCAGCTATGAAATCCCCATAGTCCCATCATCTTCCAAGCATATGACACTTTTGTGTATATTTCAGATCGAGATGATATCATTGTTCTTCTGTCCCTTCAACATGCACATGGATCTCTTCATGCAAAAGGCACTTAGTCCATCCCTAAAAGTTACCAAAGTTTCAAAGGTTCCCAAATCTCCTTGAAAACACAAGGCAAACATTCATCTGCGAAGCACTTTAAAACTCAAAATAAAGGTAAAATCTTTTAGCATACAATGCTACAGGGTAAACATTGCTAGTCAAAAGGGGAAAACAGGAAGATAGGAAAGAATGGGTCCAAAATAAGACCAAAACTTACATATTGTAGCTCTCTGTCCAGCACCCTGGGCAAGTCGTGGCAAGACGTAAACTCCCAGAATGCTTAATTGGCCCCACCCTTATATCATTGCTGGTAGGCAGCACCACACAGTAACTATAATTCACTATTGGACAAGGAGTAAAGGGATTATTTATGAATCTTTTAAACTATGATAATCAAAAGTGTTTATTTCAAAATCTAGTTAGGATTGAAACATTGCTCTATCTTGACTTTGCTATGATTAATGTCAACATTCAGTGTAGATTAGTACAGTTCTGATTTTTCACCTTAGTAAATGTGAAGTATACTTTCTCCTATAGTAGGGCTCATTCTCTCTTCTTCTTTTAAAGAGAAGAAGGTAATCTGAATAAGGTTACAAACACTTCTGTTTTTTACAACTTTCCAAACTGTGTTTATTTCTCAAGTGAAATTATGCATTGAGAATTAAAATCTTTATCAATAAATTTATACTGGATTCAAAGGGATGTGTCAGTTCTCAATATCTTTAATGGTGCATAAAAATGACTAAACCAAAATAGTTTTTAAAATTTGAGTAATATATGTATATGTGTGTGTGTGTTTGTTACATAGACAAATATAGTTTTAGGAAACTAAATTTAGTGACAAAGTAAAATGGTAATGACATTTCATAAAACTGTTTATGGTGTAATTTCATGGTGGCAATGTATGTTATAAAATTAATGATGGAGGGACCTGTTGTGGCATAATCTCTGTCCCTCCAAAATTTGTGTACATGCTCAAATCCCCTGTACCTCAGAATGTGAAAGATTTTGAAGAAAGAATCTTGTGTTGTTTGATTGTTAGTGCGAAACATTTAGGAAGAGCCCTCAACCAGTTTGATGGGAGTTTTATAAGCAGGGGAGATGAAGACATACAGAACAAGACACCAGAAATGCCGATGCAGAGGACACAGAACGTATGAGGATGTAGCATTCTCGCTCGGAATCGTGAGGCCTCTGAAGAAATCAAGCCCGCCAACACCTTGACTTGGGTATTCAGCCCCGGAACTGTGAAAGATGTCATTCCTGTTTCTTATAACACTTCCCAGCTTGCTATTGTATTATTCAGGACCCAGCAAATTAATTGACAGGGTAAAAATCTCATGCTTTTGCTTGATTTAAAAAAATTTCCTTATGTATTTTATCCATGTGAAGAGAAAGTCTCAATATCAACTTTGAAATAGCATAAAAATCGCAACATTTTAAACATCCTTAGGACATTTATTGAAGTTACTTCTCATTGCCAGTCTAAGTTTATTACTACTCTTGCAAAGATTATTTATGCATTACTGAAAAAGGAAAATTAAAATCTGTTTTTTCCCAATGTGTGTGCAGCCATGGGACTGAGCACAACATTGTCTCTGTCTTCTTGAAAGGCTTGTGTGTGTGTGAAGTCTAAAAAAAAAAAAGAGAGAGAAAAGAAAAATTAAATAAATGAATAAATAAATGTTGACAATTTAGTAGTAGTGCTCATCTGCCGGTAATCTTTAGCAGATGTATGACAGAATCATCAGAATTCACGCCTTCGTGTCCAGCCACAAAAAGTGTGAGTCCTGAAAACGAATGGACAATTAAAATAGGTAACAATACAAATGCAAAATTTGAAATTGAGTACATCTTCGCTACAAGGGGGTTGTGAACATGTCATACACAGTCAGAGAATATGAGCTTTGTCACTGAAATTGAATAAAATTAGAGATTAACTATAAAAGGTAAATGTATGCAAATACATAAAACTTGCTTTGGAAATGAAACAGCTTGTTTCTAACCACAGAGGTACATAGTAAATACCAAACATCATGAAATAAATAGGTAATTTTACACAGAATTTCAAACAGTTGTAGCAGCATCTGAAAATATCAACTCAGAATATTGACATTCCATAAAGTCATCACATAAAAGCTGACACACCAGGAAAAATGGTCCAATAATGGCCAATGAAGTCAGAGGAATGCCAAACTATGTTAGGTGTTTAACAAAGTCTGTGGAAGAGTTTTACCTATTTTATCTTCCGGAAGGTTTAAGGTTTGTGTTTTAATGTTCATATCTTTTATTTAATGCGAGATAAGGGTCCAGTCTCATTCTCCTACACACCGATAATTAGTTTTCCCAAGGACACTTGTTGAATAAGTTATCTTTCCTCCAATATATGCACTTGGGCCATTTATCAAAGTCAAATAGTTGAAAGTGTCTGGGGGCTGTTTCTGGATCCTCTATTCCAATCCATTGTTCTATGTGTCTATTTTGTTACAATATCATGTCAATTTTACCATTCTTGCCTTGGGGTATGGTTTGGAGTCTGTTATTACTGTCCCACCTGCTTTGCTGACTAAAATTCTTTTAGTGTTCACTGTTTCCTTTGGTTCAATATGAATTTTAGGATGATTTATTCTAGAACTGCTAGTATGTGCATTCACTCTGTATGAGAGATTTGCAAGCATGGCTATTTTGATAATATTGGTTATGACTATCCAGAAGCAAAGGATAGTTTTTCATTATCTGATGTTCTCTTCAATCTCCTTCATCAGAGTATTGTAGTTTTTTGTTTGTTTGTTTGTTTGTTTGTTTTTGGTGGGTAAACTACTGGAAGATATTGGTGCAGACATAGATGCAATGTAATCTGCACAAGAAGCAGAAGCAAGAATCAACAAATGGGAGTACATCAGACTAAAAAGCTGCTGTACAGCCAAAGAATCCATCAGTAGAATGAAGAGAACACCTACAGAATGGGAAAAAATTTTCCAGCTACTCTGAAGACCAAGGAATAATATGTGGAATACATAAAGAACTCAAAAATGTTAAACCACTGAAAATCAAAGACCCAGTCAAGAAAAAGACTAGAGAAATGAAGACACTTCACAGAGGAAGAAATACAAGCAGTTAACATGTATGTGAAAAAGTTTTGATGAAAAATGAATGAAATAAATAAAACTATAGCTACATAAGTTGGGAGTTCTGGCTAATTTCTTTTGTTTTAATATGGGAGAAACATTAAATGTGTACACTGAGAATGATGAAGCAGCAGGTGCTGAGTTGTTGCTGATGTAGGTGGCAGATCAGAAAGTACGGAAATGACATTCACAGGCAAGAGAGAGGGAAAGATTGCAGTGCCACGCTGGGGAAATGACTTCCAAAGAAGCACGGTTGCTAATTGATATGAACTAGTTGAAATTAACTAATAACATTGATATTAACAAAATGCACAAACATGAGCATATATACATTAAAAACTAAGTCATGTGAATGCTTCATGCAAACAATAATTTGAATAATATAAATTTGTTTTAATATACCAAATTCATTATAAGATCATCTGCAAATACAAAGGGCCAGGAGTATTATAGATAGACTGAAAAATTTGCATTTTACTTTTTAAAAATGGAAGTAAACACTGGCTTATTTTCAAAAATAATAAATTTTTCTGTTCAATTTTTATTTAAATAACAGTTCAAATTTGAGGGACAACTATGATTAGTAATTTAAATGGCTGACTTCCGGGAAGATGGCAACCAGGTGAGCAGCAAAGGAGGGATCCTCCCTGATAGACACCCCCAGCTCGAGACAGACTTGGTGAGCGTGAATGCCGGGACCTCGGCAGGGAAGCTCAAACTGAACGTGTTTATCTGAGCTGCCGGAGGAGAAGTGGCAGGGTGGCCCAAATTGCCGTGGTGAGATGCAGGAAAGCCTGGAGTGCTGGGCAACAGAGATGCTCGGTGCAGCAGATGGGAGGAGGCTCGGCTGGGTCCAAGCGCCATGGGGTCACAGCCAGCTGGATCGCTCCCGCCTCCTGAACCTGAGTGGCTCGCCAGTGACTGTGGCCAGAAATTGGCTTTTTGGCAGCACGGGGCGGTTTTGGAGCTCACGCACCTTGGGCAGGCTATGCAAATCTGAGTGCCGAACCGAGATCCTGATCCAGTCCCGGCCCCACAGCCAAGGCCTTCAGTGGCCTGCAGTCCACGGCCGAGGCGGCATGAGGAGCAGAGAGGAGTGGAGCATCCTGCTTCCTGCCCCAGACCTGGAGAGCGCGAGGAAACAGAAGTGGCAGGTAGCATCAGATCATGAGAGTAGCACAAAGAAGAGGCACTTGGGAACCATCTTGCCTGCAGGGACTCTGAAACTGGTGAGCTATCTGCACGCGGCGACCGGATCACGGAGCACAGGAGGAGATCCGTCCCCATACCTGCAGGGAAACCTGGGAGGGTGGGGGAGCGGTCTTACACATCCCACCCAGGTCTCTCGGTAGGGAGTAGCTCACCGCACAAACCAGTATATGAACAGCCTTTTAAGTGGAACTCTCAGCAGAAAGCTTAAGGGACATTCTACCGAAGAGAAGAAGTCATTGGAGCAGGCTTTGCAACAGACCTGTGCCTGGTGAACTGCCTGGGTAAGTTATTGCTCAATAGTTTGAATCTGATACCCCAAAAATGGGAAGACAGAAGAACAAAACGCAGTCTCAGAACTCAACACCACCCAGAACAAGTCCTGGATGTGAGGATATAGGGGAACTAGGAAGCCACATACCTGCAAGTTCTGAAATGACTCTACCCAAAATGAAGAAACAACTCCATCACGACATAAAAGAGCTTAAAGCAGAAATAAGCCACATACCTGCAATGATCTCTCAGACAAAAAATGAGCTGAAAACTATAATGGAAGAAATGTTCCCTACACATAGAGAAGAAATAGATAAAAGATTAGAAAAAATAGGAAACAAATGAAAACGTTACAAGAGCAATTTAGGAATGAATTACCAAGAATGAAACAGGTCCAAAGAGATTGCCAGGATTTGAAAACTTCCACGGAAAGCTTACAAAACAGCTTAAATGAAACTGAAGATAGAATTTCAGACCTTGAAGACAGCATGGTAGTTTACCAGTGTCAAAGGAAGGATCTCATAAAATCATGAAAGACCCAAGAAAAATCAATCCAACAGCTGCAAGACGAGGCAAAACGAAATAATATTCGAGTAATAGGAGTCAGTGAAAGAGCAGGAGACCACACAAACGATATAAAAAGAATATTTGCTGAAATAATAGCAGAAAATTTCCCAAACAAGGAAAAAGATACTGAAGTACAGTTAATCGAGGCATATAGAACCCCAACGATCAATAACCCAAAGAAAACCACACACAGACATATAATAGTCAAGATCCCAGATATCCTGCAAAAGAACACAATATTAAAAGCTGCTAGAGGAATGAAACAGATCACCTATAAATGAAAGCCCATCAGAATCACAACAGACTTCTCAACACAAACCATGAAATCAAGAAGAGCTTGGAGCGAGATATTACAGATTCTGAGAGAAAACAACTTCCAACCCAGACTGATGGGTCCTGTAAAAGTATCCTTCAAATTCAATGGAGAAATGAAATATTTCCACGACAAAGAACAACTGAAGAACTTCATGAGTGCCAAACCAGCATTGCAAACACCACTAAAAGATATTCTAGACAGAGAAAAAAGAGACCACAATCCCAAGAACAACGATAGAAATAACTCCCTAAACAGAAGAAGTAAGTAAACAGTCAGCAAAAGAAGGAAAACAACAACAAGTAAATAACATGACTAGAATAAGCCAACATATAACCATTATAACCATTAATGTAAATAGCCAACTCACAAGTAAAAAGGAAAAGATTGGCAGAGTGGATTAAGGAACACAATCCAACGATATGCTGCTTACAGGAAACACATTTTACTCAAAAGGAAACCCACAGGTTGAAAATTAAAGGTTGGAAAACAATTCTCCATGCAACAGGTCCCCAGAAAAAAGCAGGCATAGCTATTATGTTTGCAGACAATGTAAACTACAAACCAAAAACAATGAAAAGAGATAAAGAAGGCCATTACATACTAGTTAGGGGAAAGCGGCAAGAGGAAGAGGTAACAATCCTAAACACTTATGCACCAAACAATGGAGCACCTAATTTTACAAGACAAATCTTAAGAGGAATGAAAAATCAAATAACGAATAACACTATTGTAATAGGGGACCTAAACACCCTCTCATGCAAAAAGACAGGTCAACTGGACAGAAACTCAGCAAAGAAATAACAGACCTGAAATAAAAGTGTGAACAAATGGACTTAGTAGATGTATACAGAGTGTTCCACCACACAATATCAGAACACACATTTTTCTGATATGCACATGGGTCCTTCTCTAAAATAGACCACATTCTAACCCATAGAGCAAATCTACCTAAATGCAAAATAATTCAAATTATCCCATGCATATTATCGGACCACAGTGCAATGAAATTGGAAATTAATGACAAAGAGAACTCCAAAAACCACATAAACACTTGGAAATTAGACAACAACCTCCTGAATAACCAATGGGTCACACAAGAAGTTAAAGAAGAAATTAAAAAAATACCTACAAATAAATGAAAATGCAATACAACCTACTGGAATCTGTGGGATGCAATGAAAGCTGTCCTCAGAGGGAAACTTATAGCAATGAACTCATAGACAAAGAAAACAGAAAGAGAGCAAATAAATAACCTAATGCTACACCTCAAACTCTTAGAAAAAGAGCAACAAGCCAAACCAAGAGCCCAAAGAAGGGAGGAGAATTATAAAACTCAGGGCAGAAATTAATGCAATTGAGATGAAAAAAAACACTACAAAAAATTAGTGAATCAAAGAGGTGGTTCTTCGGAAGAATAAATGAATTTGATAAACCCCTAGCCAACCTTATCAGAAAAAGAAGGGAAAGAACTCAAATTCATGCAGTAAGGAATGAAAACGATAAAGTCACTAGAGATCCCACAGGAATCCAAAAGATCATTAATACCTACTTTGAAAATCTATACTCCCATACGATAGGAAATACAGAAGAAATGGACAGATTCCTAGAAAGGTACAAATTGCCAAAATTGAATCAGGAAGACGTAAAAACACTGAACAATCCAATATCAATTAATGAGATTGAAAACGTTATTAAAAACTTACCAACAAAAAAAGCCAAGGCCCTGATGGATTCACAGCAGAATTCTATAAAACATTCAGAGAAGATCTAATGCCAACACTCCTCAAACTCTTCAAAGAAATCGAAAAGGAAGCAACTCTTCCCAACACATTTCTGGAGGCAAGTATTATACTGATACCAAAACCAGAGAGGAACCCAAACAAGAAACAGAACTATAGGCCAGTCTCTCTAATGAACATAGATGCAAAGATACTCAACAAAATATTGGCAAATAGAATACAGAGAATCATAAGGAAAATTATACACGATGACCAGGTAGGATTCATTCCAGGAATGCGGGGATGGTTCAATATTTGCAAATCAATAAATGTAATACACTATACTAATATAGTCAAATACAAAAACCACATGATCATCTCAATAGATGCAGAAAAGTCTTTCGATAAAGTCCAACGTGCATTCATGTTAAAAACCTTAGAAAAAATAGGAATAGATGGCCTCAACCTCAATTTGATCAAACCCATCTATGACAAACCAACAGCCAACATCATACTAAATGGACATAAACTGAAAACTTTCACTTTAAAGTCAGGAACAAGACAAGGATGTCCATTGTCACCACTCCTATTCAACATACTTCTGGAAGCATTAGCCAGAGCAATCAGACAAGAGAGAGAAATAAAAGGAATAAGGATAGGAAAGGAAGAAGTTAAACTATCACTATTTGCAGATGACATGATACTGTACATGGAGGACCTCAAAAACTCCACAAGAAATTTCCTGGAGTTAATTGACAAATTCAGCAGCGTAGCTGGATACAAAGTCAACACCCAAAAATCAATAGCATTCCTATACACGAACAACAGACTGAGAGAGAAATTGAGGAAACCATATCTTTTACAATCGTAAACAAGAAACTGAAATACTTAGGAATCAATCTAACAAAGAATGTGAAAGATTTATTCAGTGAAAACTACAGTACTCTGAAAAAGGAGATCGAAGAGGATTTTGATAAATGGAAAAACATACCCTGCTCATGGTTAGGAAGAACTAACATGGTGAAAATGGCCATACTACCAAAACTTTTGTACAGATTCAATGCAATTCCCATTAAACTACCATTAGCATACTTCACAAATCTAGAGAAAATATGTCTCAAATTCATCTGGAACCAGAAGTGACCCAGAATAGCAAAAGCAATCCTGGGCAGCAAGGACAAGCCAGGTAGAATCACAATCCCTGATCTGAAATTGTACTACAAAGCTACTGTAATAAAATCAACCTGGTACTGGCTAAAAAACAGACCTGAGGATCAATGGAACAGACTGGAAGATGCAAACATAACGAAAAACCCACTCAGCAACCTAGTGTTTGGCAAAGGGGTCAAGCAAACTCACTGGAAAAAAGAAGACCTGTTTAATAAATGGTGCTGGAAAAACTGGCTTGCCTCTTGCCAAAAACTGAAAATAGACCCAAGTCTATCACCATGCACCAAACTCAGGTCAAAATGGATCACAGACCTCAACATTAAAACAGAAACTCTAAATGTATTGGAGGAGAAAGTAGGTAAAAATCTTGAAGACATAGAAGTAGGCAGAGTTCATGAACAAAAATGAAACTGCAAGGGAAACACTTCAAAGAATCAATAATTGGAACCTCATCCTAGTGAAAATTTTTTGTACATCTAAAGAAATCACCAGCAAAGTAAAATAAAACCCAAAAATTGTGAAAAAATCCTAGCTGGCTGTCCCTCAGACAAAGGTCTTCTATCTAGAACATACAACAAATTAAAAAACATGTACCTATCCAAATTCGAAGACCCAATCCTGAAATGGGCATCTGAGGTGAATACACACTTCTCAGATAAAGAAATACAAATGGCAAATAAATATATGAGAAAATGTTCCATATCCTTAGTCATTCGAGAAATGCAAATAAAAACAACACTGAGATTTCATCTCACCCCTGTAACACTGTCCAGTATGAAAAAATCATCCAACAACAAATGCTGGTGAGGCTGTGGAGAAATAGGGACTCTATTACACTGCTGGTGGGAATGCAGACTGGTGCAACCACTGTGGAGAACAGTTTGGAGATTTCTCAGCAAACTAGGTCTAGAGGTTGCATTCAAACCAGCTATTCCCCTACTGGGTATTTTCCCAGAAGATCTGAAAACATCATATCACTCTGATATATGTGCACCCATGTTTATAGCAGCGCAATTTTTAATAGCTAAAATGTGGAAGCAACCCAAGTGTACATCCACAGTCTACTAGATTAAAAAACTGTGGCATTTTTATATAATGGAATATTATTCAGCTATAAAGAAAGACAGCTTTGGGGACTTTGTAGGCAAGTGGTCAAAACTGGAGTCCATATTCATAAGTGAAGTAAATCAGCGGTACATGAGCAGGCAACGTATTGTGTCACTGGTGTAAGAACCTGAGGGTTGGAATATAAACTGAGACATGAAGGAAATCTGTTCAAAAGCAAAGAACAGATCGGACGAGGGAAAGGAGAAAAGAAAGCGGCAAAAGGTATGTATGTATATATGTATATACATATTTGCAGGAGGGCTAACATGGGTCTACTATTGTATTATGTCACTTAATGTAAGGAATAGTTGATGACGGGTTATTCTATCAATCTTTTATGTCTGTATGTGTTACCTTGAACATACACTTTGAATATACCAATATGCAAAGCAGCAACTATTGTTGGTTTTCTGTTGCTTTGTCTATAATTCAATTCTGATCATACTGTTATTGTACTACTTTGCGCCTCTTTGTTAATGCTTCCTGGTTTCTTTTTTTGTTTGTTTGTTTCTGTTGTTGCGATGATTAATTGTTTGACCAATTTTGCATGTCTGTATCTGTGTTCATGAATATACACTTTGAAGATATCAATAGGTAAAGCAACAACTATTGTTGAGTCCCTGTCACCTTGTCTGTAACTCAGTTTTCATTGTACTGTTTCTTATGCTACTTTGTGTCTGTTTGTTAATATATCTTTGTTCTTTTACTTTTAAAATAAAAAAAATTAAAAAAATAAAATCTTCTGAGGAAGCTTAAATTAAAAGCTCTACTTAACTACAAAATAATATGTCTTACTAATCATGAGATAATACCATCTTTTTATACAGCTTCAATATCACAGTGTGCTAACAAAATTGAGTAAAACATTAGCATTTATTCACTACTAAAGTACAGTAATTAATTTAAGAATTTAAAATAATATATAATATTTTCAATAAGAATAAGTAGAATTCTTTTGTTGCAATACTTCATAAAATCTACTCTAACCCATTTTCATATATGTAGATATACTGATATTTTTTTCAGGCTGCTAAAAAGTATTTGTTTTTCCATTATTTGTCAGGGCTAATCATGTGAGTGTAACTGATTTATTGTGATACTCATGTGATAGATTTATATGATGTTATCATATATAGAACTAGATATATGAAGTGTACTTCATATAATCATTTAAAGAAGAACAATGTGTATGAAACAGTAAGAATAGAAAAGGTAGAAAAATGAAGTTTTACTAAATATATTCTCTTTACATAAGCTCTGTAATAAAAGTAAAAAAATGATGAAGTTAGAAGACTGTTAATTCATTTGGTCACCAGAAATAATGCAGTGAATGTTCATAGAAATAAATTTCAATAAGTGAAAGGTTGTATGAGAACTTTGTGATGAAACACAGATATCACTTGAGTTTATTGGTCATCATTAGTGAAAGTGGACACTGGACACTTTATGGCTTTATTTGGCAAAATTATACTGAGCCATCAATGATTTACTACTGGTGAAAAAATAAACAAAATCTAATCCTACATTTCAATTCCATTGTCACTTCCTGCAACGTGTAAGGGATAGAACAGTGAACACGAGAACAATTTGCTAATGGAATGCTTTGTGCAATCGAAATCCTGACTTGTACATTTTTAATAGTTAAAAATTTTGAAAGAAGAATAACACACTATGATATATGATGGAAAAATATCATAAATTTTCAAACTTAAAGACAATATTTTACAATAAAAGTCAAGTTAATCTCCTTAGAAACACTCCCCTTCTTTCAGCCATAGTCGGAAGTTCTATGTCAGTTGAACTGTTGTGGCTGTCTATCACCTGAGTTAACTCAAAATATTTATCTTTTTTTTTTTTTACTTCAAAGAGAATAAAAAGAAACAATAAAATTATATAGTATTTCAAAACAAGATGGTAGGAAACCAACAATGGTTATTATACTGCATATTGTTATCTTCGAAGTAGTCGCTCAGATTACCAGGTGCAGGCATGTAAGATCTACGAAACAAGGTAAGCACTAACTGTTCTTTTCAATGAACTAACAGAAATTAGTAGCACAATACATAATATTTATCTTTCAAAGTCATTTTAATTTTGTGATAAGTCCATAAAATATGTGGTACCAGATCAAATGAATAAGTTGGGTAAGGTTATATCAGAATATTTTTATGACTCTGCCTTTCTGCTGAGTGGCAGCAACATTAACTGTATTTTTCATCATACCTTACAGTGACACTAAAGAAAGAATTTAAGAATTACTTCAGGATGTAGCAGAGCCTAGAGGCCATAATTCCAAATCAAATCAGTGAGACAGAAGATTACAGGCAGACGCCTTATATAATAAACCAAAGTATAAATACTACAAAGAGTAAGATAAAAGGCAGACAGCAGGGAACAGAGAGAAAGAGTCAGTGGAGATGGGAAGGGGACGTGGGAATGTTAAAGGACAAAAGCAGGAAGGGAAAGCAAGAGATCAAGATGTGATGTGATGTGTGTGTTCAACTTCCCACGGTAATGTGTGCATTATGTACTGCACACTTACATACCGGCAAATGGAATATATGTGTTTCATATGAGGGACATCTGAGGGGAATTGAGAGCTCTGTTTCATTCACAGCACTTTAAAATTTAAATACACACCGTCTTTCTCAGTCAGCATTTATAAATAATATTTTAGAAAAATTATTATGGTCCATAAATAAAGCTATGGGAGTCAGGTTCAACGAACCAATAGTTATTGACCTCTGATGTTAGAAAAGCAGACTCAGGCTTCCAAAGTCCAAAACCTTTGTTATCCGGTTATTTCCCCCAACATATAAGCTCAAGATCAGAAAGACTCTATGGAGTAAATGACCTACTTTAAAAAATAATAATAATAACATAGAATAAATGTATGGAAAATTGAAATAATTGTAGAAAGCAATGAATACTAAAGAAATGAACAACTACAATGTGTGACTTATTTGGATCCTGCTTTAAAGCAAAGGATCCTTGGCTGCCACCACCGCCACCACCGATTCCGCAGCCGGAGTAGCTGCCGCTGCTGCCGCCCTTGCAGCTGCCGCCAGCACTGCCTCCTGAGGAGTGGGCTTGGGAAGGAAGCGGTCATCGCCCTCAGCTGTGTCGGAAACGCCTTCGCCTCCCTGCGGTGCTCCCACGGGAATGACCATGGACAAAAGTGAGCTGGTACAGAAAGCCAAACTCGCTGAGCAGGCAGAGCGCTATGATGACATGGCTGCAGCCATGAAGGTGGTCACTGAACAGGGGCCCGAGCTCTCCAACGAGGAGAGGAACCTGCTCTCTGTGGCCTACAAGAATGTGGTAGGTGCCCGTCGGTCTTCCTGGCGTGTCATCTCCAGCATTGAACAGAAAACAGAGAGGAATGAAAAGAAGCAGCAGATGGGCAAAGAATACCGGGAGAAGATAGAGGCTGAGCTGCAGGACATCTGCAATGACGTTCTGGAGCTGTTGGACAAATGCCTTATTCCCAATGCTACCCAACCAGAAAGGAAGGTGTTCTACTTGAAAATGAAAGGAGATTATTTTAGGTATCTTTCTGAGGTGGCATCTGGAGATAATAAACAAACCACTGTGTCAAACTCCCAGCAGGCTCACCAGGAAGCATTTGAAATTAGTAAGAAAGAAATGCAGCCTACACGCCCAATTCGACTTGGCCTGGTGCTTAATTTCTCAGTCTTTTACTACGTGACTCTGAACTCTCCTGAAAAGGCCTGCAGCCTGGCAAAAACGGCATTTGATGAAGCCATTGCTGAATTGGATACACTGAATGAAGAGTCCTACAAAGACAGCATACTGATCATGCAGTTACTTAGGGACAACCTCACTCTTTGGACGTCGGAAAACCAGGGCGATGAAGGAGATGCTGAGGAGGGAGAAAACTAATGTCTGTGGTGCTTTGTGATCCGTTCAGTGTCGTCTGTACCCTCCACATATATCCCTTTCTGTGATTAAAAAAAAGAAAATGAAAAAAAATTCGTACGTCGACTTTTCGATTTTTCACAGCCTCAATCTAGCAAAAATGGTCCATGGGATAAACAGCTGGTATCAATCTGAAACTCAGATTGGTCACATGAATGCCACAGCATTTTGAAGTTTTGATTTTGATTAACATTGACAGGATTACTGTTTAATTTTCAAAAACTGAACACTGTAATCATGGGGTTTTGTAACTTAGCAGAACTCTTACTGGTAGAAAAATAGACCTGAATTATGTGTAACTTTTTGGGAAATTTAATCTGATATCAAAATAGTCACTAAAATACAATTCTGTTGCAAAGTTGTACAGAAAGTTATAGATTTTACTGTGATGCTGGGACTTGGAGTGAGGCACTTACCATTTGGCATCCAAGATTCATGATCATTCACAGTAATTCTGCTGTGGTTCAGGTTACAGGCACTTGACCAGTATAGGCTGTTGCCACTCTAAAGTTCATAACCACAAACATCTAGTGTCTTCCTCTGAGGAAAAGCAGCCTGAAATTGAAATCCTTTGTGGCAGATAACTGGGTTATGACACCGTGAAATGGTCCAGTGCTCCTATAATGGGTTACTAAACTCCCTTTCCTATGGTAATGTTACTGTTTGTGAAAACAGTGGGGTCTTTTTTCCTTACTGTCACTCCGCTAAAGGGTGGAAGGCCACTGTTTGCTGGATAACACCTTTGAGAATAACGCTCTGTGAAGATCACCTCTCACCTGAAGAGTACTCAAGAGAGAGTACTTGGTTTGCCCTAGCTTTGAGCATTGAATTTTGAAATCAAAACATTATTTCTCTTGTCCTTTTGTCTGTTAACTTTGGATTTCTTTTCCCTCTTTATGTCCTGCTTCCCTACATTTTTTTCTTTTGGGATTTTCTCTTGGTTTTTTGTTCACTTCTTGTACTGTCTGGGCAGGGTGAGAGATATTGGTGAGCAGGCCTTGCTTCAGAGATTTGTTGAAGAGCTTTCGGCCTTTCTTCCATTCCTCAGCACACTTGCTCTCCAGTCACACCATGATCTGAATCCAAAACAGTTTTTCTGGATACTCATGATTCCTGCCTGTGTGGCATCCAGCCCTAGTAATGCTTGTGTTTGTCAAGAGGTCCAGGTGTGCTCATCCAGCTCAGTTTTCAGACATGTTTAAACAAGACCCTGTAATGCAGGGAAGTTGCATGGAGACTGCCTTAGAGAGAATCAAGATAGCCAGACCTTTCGACCTTGCAGTTTCACCCCATACCTTCAACATTCCATGTAGCTGTAGCATCCATCTGTTTGTTCATCTGCTGAAATGAGAAAACATGCACTGATTTAAAACAAACCAAAAAAGAAAAAAATCCCTCTCTCCTCTCTCTAGCTGAAAAAAAAAGTGAAGTTCATACTTGGGGCTTGAAATTGCAGTAGTGAATGTGGAACCAAGCCTGTCTGTATATCTGGTACCTCTTTGCTTTGTTTTTCCTTACCAGTATTCTGCCTAACGTTTGCTTCTGTGATGGTTATATTGCCTAGCAAGCACACCCATGGTTGTGAAATAGTATAGCAAAAAAGAAAACCCCCTGGTTATTGATGTACTAGGTTTGTGTATGTCTTTTAAACAGTTCTAGTTTCACCTTACACGGAATAATCAGGAAAAGTGTAAAAATTCAAAAGCAAAATAAAAAATTTTATCAGTTAAAAAAAAAAAGAGCAAAGGATCCATGAAAAAATAATTTTGAGCTAAATGGGCACATTTATTGTGAGCAGTAAATGATACTAGAAAAAAGTTACATTTCATTTTTGCCATGATGAAGACAAGGTGAAATTTGAAAAAATGCAACATGTAGAAATGTAATACTGAAATATTTAAAGGGGAAAAGACACAATATGTTGGTATGAGGACCTGCAATAAAATAAAATAGGGAATCCATCTGGATTCACATCAGTGGATTGAACATAGTGTGGTATACATATGCAGTGAAATATTACTCAGCCATAAAAAGAATGCAGTCCTGTCATTTGGAACATCATGAACGAAAATAGATATCATTATGTGAAATAACTGAGACATAAAAAATGTCAGACTTTGTTATGCATTTGTGGAAACTAACAGGTCAATTATGTAGAAAGACACCAATCGACTAGTAGTCACTAGAAACTGGCCAGAGCCAGGATGGGGTGGGGAACAATTCCTAGGGAACCAAAACATGGTTAGAATGAAGGAAATATTTATGGAGTTTTTTTAGCACTGTCTGGTAACTTATTGTTATGGTTGATACATTGTGTCAACTTGGGGAGTCTGGAAGTTTAGCTGAGTGATTCAGCAGGAATCCAGGGTGCTTACTTTGTATACATCCTGAGCCTTTGGAAGTGGAGGGCATGGAGGTCATGTGAGAGGTACACGCCCCCTGGGTGGAGGTAGGCTGTTTACAATGAGGAGAGAAAAGGAGGCTACTTGCAGCCATTCCTCCCTTTTGCTCTGGTTGTTTTTGCTGTGCTCTGCTGCCATGAAGTTTGCCCTCTGCAATGTGCCGCTCTGCCTCAGCACCAGCCAAGTATGGACTGAAACCTCCACAAACTGTGAGCTAAATAAACCTTTTCCTTTCTTCATTTTGGGTGTTGGGTATTTTGTCTCTGCAACGAGAAAAAAGTAACCAAGACACTCGTTATACAAACTATGACATAGTTCAAATTACTAGACAAAAGTATAAGATTCCCTAAGTATAGAAATAATGTTTGAAAAGACAGGAAACTTACTTTTTATTTCATTATTGCACAGTGTATACATGAAGTACTATAATGTACCACAGAAAATATGTAAATTTTATATACCCACAATAAGTGCAATATCTAATAGGAGATAAAAGTACATAAATGTGATTATGAGGAAGAATGTGATGCAACTTTTTAAAAGAATATTGCTAGTTTTTTAATATAAGAGCTTTATACATTCACCTATTAACTGTATTTCTTCAGTATATTATATTCTTTTTCCATAGTAATAACATGCAACACTTCAGTTGAATTGGCATAATTACTAAAAATGGTAAAATTCTTTCTCATATCTACACATATCGTTCAGTCACAAGTACACAGGTTCACTATTCTTCTGTGTTTTTGACAATGAATTTTTATAAATTATTTATTGTAACTTCTAGACATTTTAGAACAACAATTTTAATAGGAGGTATCATAGTGACAATTTATTTCATTCAGACCAGGATTCATGGATGCTTATTTTGCTATAAACTTCCAGTTGCTAGAAATTACAGGGTGTATAGAATGTAAACACTTGATTTTTATTTCTTTTGATACTTTGTTAATGTCAAGGAAAACCTATAAAATTGGAATCGTAGTTTTTGCTTCATTTATGACTCAAAATTCACTTCAAATTCTGTTTCACACCTTTCAGATTTGTAAAGTCTTACTTTTAACATATTGTCCAGTATCACTTCCCAAGCCTCCAGGCTTTGTGTAGTTTTTCTATTACTAACTCTGAGCTCTTCTAACAAAACTATTGTTTTAACATAAAATTAGTTGTTTTTCTTAGCCCTTGACATATCTCATTAGGTTTGCTCAACTCCTATGAGTTCAGCAAGTGGTAATATAAACATAAATATTGCATTTTATTTTCTGCAGAGAAAGTTGGTGAATGTAAAGCCCACTAAAGTTTGGTAGCATGTTTTGTTGTAAATGTCATATGATGTATTAAGCCTGTGTTGTATTGCTTTAATGAATCTAGTCCACTTTGAAATACTTATCTGCTTATCAAGAGTGTGGTTTTCAGAGTATAGCAGTATATTTGGAAAATAGGAATGGGCAATATAGTGAGATTTAGTTTATCTGTGCTAGCAAACAGGAAGAAAACTCTTAATTTGATTATGGATATCTGTGAAGGAGATTTCACACCTGAGCACATAACTGAAGTCAGAGGTAAAATTTAGTCATTTGAAAATATACTTGATTCATCTTTACTTCCTGTTAGAATTTCAGTAAATTATGTCCACATCAACAAGCTCCAGGAACTATTCCATTATTTGGAACTGCTACTTATTAAAATTTCCTTCCTCAGGGGCATCTAGTCTGTTATTTATCACAAAACTCACCCGAACTCTGTGAGTCTTTCCTGCTCTCAAGGAAGCTCAGCTGCAAAGTCTATTGGAATAGTAGTATCTATCCACCTCGGGTCCAGCTCCTTTTGCTGCACAGATGCTAAATTCCATAAAGAATTTCAATAAAGACTGTTTCAAAAACTACATACTTTTATTAAGAGCATGAAACAAACCCCTTCTTTTCTAATTTCCTTTCAACATGTCTATTGCATGGTTTTATATTAATGAATCTGACTTTTATTAGCTGTGTCTGTCTCCATTCTCCACTGAAATAGAAGGTCACGGAAGATGGGATTTTCCTGACTTAATTTGTCACTTGTATCACTAAAGAGATGACATATAATAGAAGCTCCAAATATTTTCATTGAACGACCAAATGAAAGTACCCACCACAGGAAAAAAAAATATGTGCCCACCGTCTTTGGATAATAATTTTTAACAAACAGTTCTTGTATTTTGTTTTTTCATCACTAAAATACCTAGATTAAGTGTGAGAATGTAAGAAATGCTCCCACAAAAATTTAAAGGTCACAATATGTTCAGAAAGCAAGAGAAATCTGACCTTTAACTGAATAAAGTAATAAGAAAGAATGGGAGGAGTAAGAAGTTATATTATTGGAAATTTTTCACAGGGATATATGTCTAAATGGTGTAAGGGAAAAAAACTCCCAACCTGCTAGATATCTGGAATAAATTCATGTTCTCTAAATTTGAAGAATTAAGTTTGGGGACAATGGAGGCTAACAGCAAAATATATTTATTGTGGGAAAGAAAGCTTCTATCCCAGAGTAAGACAAATGGGGATCTGAATGGGTTCCCAAGGAACCTGCTCTTTTTAGGGATTTTATAGAGCAAAACCACGATGCGAGGTGGAAACATAGGAAACTGCAGGGTGGGCCTCAAGTGGAAGAAAACTATGGCCAACCAGTGTAATTATGAGCATAACTGCTCAGGTAAAATTGATTTAATTGGCATCAAATGGGGAAGCCGGTCATATAATAAGGGGGCATGAATACAGAACAATGGCTTTCCTGTGGGGAGTTGGGTTAATGACTCTTCCTGGCTTTCCCGAGGTGATAGGAACATATTTAGAATATCGATCCCTGATATTTCTGCTTAGGGAGGTACGTGGGTGCACTGGTTTCATCTTTTGTCTTGAGATCTGGCCCACAGCTGGAGGTGCCTGTCTCTCCCCCACAGGTGCAAGGCATCTCCTCTTCAACATTGCCTCCTCTGAGGACTTAGCCCTCTTTGACTGCCTATAATATTTCTATCTAACTCACTTGCCTACATCAGAAACAATTAATAGCATATTCCCAACTAGAAGGTGAAATTCTCAGCAGAATCAATTTAGACATTCTATTTTTGTTCTTTGGAAACAATGATGTAGATAGTTAATTTATAAGAACTATATTGAACAATATTAGAATTATTAAGGACTGACACATCACAGAAAGCCTGTGGGGCAATTATAAATTGAGTCTAGGTGACATCCATGGCTGTCCATGTCCTCCCCTTTGAGTGAGATTGGAGCATGGAAACTCTGCTCTTTTCTAGTCACAGCTGGAAGTCCTAAGGCTAGAGACTGCTGTGGCGTTCACAGGGCAAGGTTAGACCTGCAACAGGGGGTGAGGAACCTGGGGAAATCACAGTTTCCTTATTGCCCCATCTTGTCCTTGCTACAATGCTTTGTTCTTACTAAGCCTGCTGTAGTCACCGTTACTGTTTCTGGAAATGAGTCACAGTCCTTCACCTTCTGTCCTTGCCTTAGATGTAATCAAGAAATAGCAAAGTTCTGGCTGCCTCGTGGCCTTTTGTTCCCCCAAACGACTGGTCACCCCAGATCCCTGCTGCACTGCTATTTCATCTCTTATTCTTTCTTCTCACTGTGTGCTGTGACAAGTGACTGGGGCCTCAGTGCAGTGGCCTTCTACTACTGGTGCCATGGAAAAATATCTGAGGAAAGACCCATTTTGTTGGTTCTGTCATGTTTTAAGCTTGTCAAATCATAGTAATTTTTCCAAGGTTCAATTTGCTTATTAACAAATCAAAAGAATTGCGTGGTGCTTAAAGAATTACATGGAAAATTTTTCAGGAAAGCTTGGAAAAGATACTGGTAGGTATAATATATTGTGATGGTCTCTTTATTACTGGACAGAGCTGGTCTATGTCGCGAACTTCCATTTACATAGCAGTGATCACGTCCCTAAGTTCTATAGAAATGAATGCAAGACAAAGGGAGGAAATCCACTTCCAGGTCTGGTGTACAGTGCCACCCATGAAATATGTTCTAATTAGAGTTCAGTGGAGGAACAGAATAAATGTAAAATATATGTGTAAGTATAGAGAGGATTTATTAGACATACTACAGTGTTAGAAGAGGTGTCCCTGTGGTTACCCGAAAACTCTGAGGTGGAAGAAGGAATTAGTGACTGTCTGTGGGCAGGAGAGCCAGAGATTCCGCCAGCAACTGACAGTAAAGGCTCGGGAGCTTACTCCAGAGTCACTGTGTGAGTCTGTGTCAGAAACTCGAAGAATCTGCATTGAAGGTTGAAGGGTCTGCAATGGAAACTTTAAAGAGCTAGAGACCGAACAAAATGTCAAAGCCCAGAGGCCCGCCCAAGGAAAAGAACAGCCTTCCTTCTTGCTCCCCTTCTTATTCCATACACTACACCGGCATTTGCAGTTGATCTTCCCGCCTCAGTGTGCAGCCTGTGTATCAGCTATCCACAGACATGCCCGGAGCTTTGCTAATTTGCTCTATGGCTCTTAGTACCACCATCTATCCCTTGCAAATTGGCAAACGAGATACATCTTCTTAAGCTACACTTAAGTCCTAAATACAATAGTAAGTCCATTATTATGCATAATGCGGTACAAATACCATGGATACAAATGGAAACACACTAATTTCCTACCCAAAATAGGAGGCCAATTATCCTCTGGGTGATGTTCACTTCTCCTTATACTCTGTAACTCAAACCTTATAACAGAGATTTAACAATACTTAAGGACTGCTACAGTGGTCATCACTAAGCTACAAAGAGATAAAATGAAGATATCTGCTTTACATATGTGTACACATGCAAAGCAGAGTAAAATTAAAAAAGAACACAAAAATAAATCTATCTTAGACACTTTTTTCATCACTGGGACAAAATAGTTGCTAACCACAATTGAAAGGAGTTCATTTTGGCTCATGTCTTTTGTTGCTGCTAGTCAGCTGGCCCCAAGGCAGGAAGATGTGCTGGAAGAGACTAGGGGAGGAAAACTGCTCACACCACGGTACTCAGGAAGCAGTGAGAGAGGGCAGCAGGCGGAGCACCCCTCAAGTAGTCATGCCCCAATGATATTTCCCCTGGCCAGGCCCAGCTTCCTAATAGCAAGTTAGTCGTACTGCTCCCAAGAGCAATCACGGGATAAAGGCCCTGCTTCTGTGAGCACAAGGCTGTGGGAAGCCATGCACATGTTCACTCTAAAACACTGTTTTCTCATTCTACCAAGGAGGACAGAAAGCAAACTGCACTCGGTCTAAATTAGAAAGCCGCGTGTGGCGAATGTCTGGTCACCTCCGTCATTTCAGATCTCTGTAGGATCACTTGCAGGATCATTTTGCCGTCACACTTTCTGTCTTCTCTAACTTATTTTTTTCCCCAGTGGTGAGTAAATCCTCTTAACAAGCATCAATATGTGAGACTGTGAATGTGAGAAATATCGATATACATTGTACACTGTTTCATAATTATGGACAGGAATTACAGGGATGCCTTTGAAAATGATAATATCAATTTTGAGAAAAAATAAACTTTATTTTTCAGCGCTGAGGATTGAATAAAGGACATCTGCATGGAACTTCTTTCCCAAGTCCCCTTTACTATCTTATGGCTATTATTTATTTTAAGGTTTCAGACAGGTACTCACTGAGTTGCTAAATTGATAGAGCTGAGCTCAAACTTAGGAGGCTCCTGCCCCAGCTCTCAGAGCACTGTGGTTATAGGCATGTGCCACTAGGACCGGCACAAATACTCCTATACTATTGAATATAAGAATAGCATTATTCATAGCTAACGTTCTATTGAAAATGGAAACTGCCATTTGTATAATTTTGTTAATTACAATAAAGTGTGAGATCACCTGTTAGGTGATTTATACTTAAAGTACTAAAACTTTCATGTCATTTAAATTTCTGGTAAATTGTCAATAAATTAATTAAAAGCAATAGTAGAATATTTTTAAAATAACGATAAAATCAGTTTATGCATTTTTCTTCATTGTTAGCTATTCACTACCACACATCCCACTGACTATCGAGGTAATTTGTAACTTCTGTGTTAACTATTAGTTACTTTCATGATCTGAGAAAACTGGGAGATGCTGGCCTTGGATACAGCGTTTATTGGGATATATCATTGCCATGTATCCAAGTCTGGCCTTTGAATTGTTCACATGCTTTAGCTTCAAAACATATCCAAAGTGTTTTATTTTTCCTTGAGAAAACATGAACAGAAACAATGTTAAAAGAGCATAAAATAAAGAGTGAACAGGGTTTAGT
Organism: Dinomys branickii; assembly: GCA_004027595.1. NCBI lineage: Eukaryota > Metazoa > Chordata > Mammalia > Rodentia > Dinomyidae > Dinomys > Dinomys branickii. The sequence goes on along the minus strand of PVLD010005051.1, from coordinate 20,311 downwards.
CTTACATAGAAACATAGGGCCACTGAGAATGAGAGTGAGGCAGCAAAGCCACATTGATTGAGTGAGTTTCAGATTTCTGAAAATCATCTCAGCCCTTAATGCTTATGGAAATTGAAGCACTGCAAGTGATTTAGTTTTTGCTTGAGTCCCTCACTCATTCAGGGAAAGTCACCCTCAATCTTTCACAAGAATGTCAGATGGTGCTTTGCCCTTCAAACTGCTGCTGAGGCTCAAAGTCACAGGCTGATAAAAATTGTCAATAAGCATTAGCTATGGAGGATACATTTAGAATAAAATGAAATTGAGGATATTCAATTATATAGCAATCAACATGGTGGAGTTATTTTAATTCTATGAAAGACAACCCCAACTTTCAGAGATTAACAACACACCATCTGTATCTAAACTTGACACTAATTGCAGCCAAAATAACATTAAGGCTCGTTATCCAAACCTGCAAATTTCAAATCCTAAGCGAATTCAAGGCGGCCATTTTCTTGAAATTTCAACACAAACTTATGAGTATGGTACACAGAAGACTTACTGTCTCCTTTAATTTCCCTCCTGTAGGATGCTGTTTTGGTTACTTTTTTCTAGTTGCTGAGACAAAATACCCAATGCCTAAAATGAAGGAAGGAAAAGTTTATTTAGCTTACAGTTTCTGGAGGTTTCGGTCCATACTTGGCTATCTCAGAGGCAGAGTGGCACATGGCAGAGGGCAAAACCTTCAGGGCAGCAGAGCACAGCAAAAACAACCAGCAAAAGGGAGGAACGGGTGCAAATAGCCTCTTCTCTTCCCTTACATTGTAAACAGCCTACCCCCACCCAGGGGGCTTGTAACTCTCACACAATCTCCATGCCTTCCTTTTCCACAGGCTTAGGATATATACAAAGTAAGCATCCTGGCTTCCTGCTGAATCACTCAGCCAGACCTCTGTACTCCCCAAGTTGACACAAGGTATCAACCATAACAGATGCTAAACTGCTGCTCGTAAGGTTACATTATTGTTTGAAAATATCTAAATTTTTTATGTGCACATATGTACTAGCACACTTCTAAATTCATCATGAATATATATTTTTCCTCACTAATAATATTTCCTAACTAGTCCATTGTTTTCATGAATAACCATGAATTTCCTCATAACTAAGGTGGTAAAATGCATGATTTCTCTGCTGTATTGCTGTTGGGAGGAAGCTACAGCTGATCAGATGTTGAAAAACATGTGCTACAAGTCTCAGTCACAAAGGAGCACTCAGAATATGAACTTTTTTTGTGGGAGCAGCACCAGGAAAAAGACTCAGGACCTTGTACTTGCCAGCCAGGTAGATGTGCCACTGAACTAACAACCCTGGCCCTTAAATCAATTTTACATGGTAGTGTAGGACAACCTGTGGTGTCAGAAATGTTTTACACACTAGTTTTGAGGTATTTCTAGGTTAGAAGTCATCTTCCTCCAGGGCTATTATTATGTAGTTGCAATAATCATTTACTGAATGCTAAATAAGGGCAAAGCAGGGTTCAAATCTTAATCAAAATTGCTATGGGAGAAAGAGAAAAGGGAATGCTGAAGTTTGAGGTCATTGAGATAGAAACGATTCACAGGATGCGGATAGAGCTCAGTGCAGTAAGTGCGTGCCTGGCGAGTGCAAGGTCAGGATGTCAATCTCCTACGCCGCCAGAAAAATAAAAATAAAAAAATAAAAACAACTCAACTTATCAAAGTGGAAATTAGCAGGAAAGAAGCAGAGCCCATGAGATAGCAGGAAATACTTCCATGCTACTATTTTTTGTGGACTTTCTACATTTGATTTTCGGGGTGATCAAGGCGTCTTTATTCTGATTTTGAATAAACTCCAGAAAGAAACCAGTTTACAGTATATTCTCTACACTTTCTCATTTTATCACAATGATTATAATTAAAAGTTTAGGCCAGTTATTAAATACCCTCTTATAAAAAGCATATTAACTTGATAGTTCAAAAGGCCTTCATTAATTCACTTGCTCTGAATTAACTTTATACATTCACTTTAGTAATAGGACAGAAAACAGACAAAGTATGTAGCATTTATGTCTAATGGAGAATGGGTAAGGGAAGATAAGAGATGTGTATGTGTAGCAAGAAGAGAGAAACAGAGACAGAGAGATAGAGGCGGAGAGGGACTGAAACAGACACGGGAATATAGACAGAGACACACACCCACGCACTCACAGAGAGAGAGAGAGAGAGATCGAAGGTGAATAGAACACTCAGTATAAAGTGAAGCAACCCCCCAAATGTATAGGCTTCCTTACTGAATCCCTTTCTTTGACACGCGTAATAAGAAAGAAGTGGGGCTGTGTGTCTAGGCTCCATCAATATCCTGGCAAGAGGAGGTGCATTCGCTCTCATGCGAACAGAGGTAAGTGTCGGCGGATGGATGACAGCAGCCTGCGCCACAACCTCTCATTCTGAGCATTCCAAGCATTCTGCACTTCATGTAATTATGTACAAAGAGTGACAGGGCCTAACTTTATTTAAAAGTGGGACAATTCCATGTATTTACATCAGAAACAAATGGGTCTGGGAACTGGTTCAGTGGGGATTGAAATACCAAGATGGTTGAGAAATTGAAGATTATCTTCACATAAAGTTCTACTAAAATCATTTTACAAACATGGATTTTCCAATAACAATTTTTTTATGAGTCTTAGGGCATTTTGAATTCAAGTTTTTCCTAAACTCTTACCTTTTTCAAGGACAGAGGACAAGGGGTTATTATGAGTAAACTGTAAGTGTCCTGAGGCTTTTAAAATAAAATTTTATTTGCACAGTGCCAATTCACTAGCTCTCTAGAGACATGATAATTAAAAACAATGCTCACTGAAGATAAAAAAGCAGAATTATTCAAATAATACCATTGTCACATCTTGGTATCTGTGGAGATCCAGTTCTTTACAAAGAGTGTAATAGTATCAGCTAAAAGCTTAGGTAATACAGGTAGAGGGAGACCCACAAGTGCTTGAACGTGAGTGCCAGGGAATTACAGATCATGGGAGGCCACAGAGATGAGTATAGAGAAAACTGGAGATGGGTAATGTAGAAAGGCTGACAGAAAGTTCATGGAAATTCATCAGAAATTTCCATAAATCAGTGTGAAATACTTCACTCTCGGGAATACTATTAGAATTATCTCAGAAATACAGAAAAGAAGCACTTCACAGAGGCCTCTGAGGTTCAGATCACGATGTAAGGAAAGGAGATAAAATTACACATTATACTAAGTCATTATATTCACTATTTCTAGTGTTTGCTTGATGAGATTAATGGCATTCATATAATGGTGAATATATTAATTTATTAATAACAAGTGGACAAAGATTAATATCTTCATTACATCTCTCAATCTTCCTATGCCTCCTTTTTTCAGACCATAAACAAAAATGATTGAAGAAAGTTCATTGCAATAGTTATGATAATGTTGTATTATATTTGACATTTAAAGGGGATTATGCATGTCTATAATCTATTAAATGAATCATATTTCAACTGTTCTAGTTTTCCTAGGTTTAGAAGTTGTAACAGAAAAAAATTACCTTAAAAAATATTTTTTTCACAGGGGATATCAAGAAAATTTACTTACATATATCTTAGTAAAACTTAAAGTATATTTTCAATTCTCTGCTAAGTAATGCATTAAGAAATATTGAGCTAATGAGCCTCCTTGTGGGAAGATCAAAAGATCAATCAGTAAGCGGGTGAAAAAAGCATGTGTTCATGTGTTTTGCAGTAAAGAAACTTCATGAGCAGGACAGATTTTATACAATAAGAGCAAATCACCTTCTATACTTGCTTCCCAAAATAAATAGAATTTCTTTGACAAGACTGTCCTTAAAAACACAAGGGATTAAGTTATTCTTTCATGTACTAGTTTTTGTAGTGTTATTGGCAGCTTCATTCAATAAAATTGATTCTTTCACAAGGCATTGGTTCTGTAGTTTCCCAAACAGGGTCATCATAATGCCATACATTATTTTAAGTAAAATTTAGGAGTAGTTCTATATTTTTAATTATCACTTGACTCTTTTTATTCAAAAATGCTTTTTTTACCTAAAACTTTCATGAATTTAAAGAAGTAGACTTCAAAAGAATATCTCTGAAAATTTATATATATTTGTATTTATATATATATAAACAATGTAACATTTTAGTTCCAAAATCCACTAATGAAGTGATTCTTGTAACCAAAATATGCCACATTTGTCCTTTAATCATTGTTTTCTTAGTTTAGTAGGCAACTCAAAGTTTCAGAAACTTTAACAATAGTAACCATAAAAACTCCAACTGGCATTAGAATTCTACTTATGCCCTAGTTTCTGTTAATATTTTTGTATTTGCTAAACAATATTCAAAGCAAACATAATATATTATTGTTATTATTATTATTTCCTTAAGTGTCTTGATGAAAAAATTCCAGGTGTAGAAATAAACTAGTTCTATACTTTTGGGGTGAACTCAAGAGTACATAAGAAATAGATACTGTGAAAGAGAAAGAAATTGTCAGCTGGGATGAAGGAAAGGAGAGAAGAAAGAACGAAGGAAAAAACATATTTATATACAAGAATATCTGGGATAATTGTACTCCTGATGTCTATTGCTTTATTGAAAGGAACGGTTAATGATTAATTTTTTTTTTCTTTACCAATTTTGCATGTGTAGATCTGGTAAACTGAACAACTAATTTGAAGACAACAATATGCAATATAACAACCATTGTTGAATTCCTACCATCTTGTCTAGGGAAGCTATGTGTTGTTTCTAATGTTTTTGATTATTTTTTATTTTCTTTAATGGTTTGGTCAATCTTGCATTCTTACATCTGGTTATCTTAGCAACTTCACTGAAGATAACAGTATGTAGTACAACATGCATTGTTAATTCCTATCATCTTGTTTTGAAATCCTGCATCATTTTTATTGTTTTTGTGTGTGTTTTTAGATCTTTTTTATTATTTTGTTGTTTTTTTATTCTTTAAAATAAAAAACAAAATAGTACATGGGAAAGATAAAGCAAAAGGCAGCCTCGAGCACTGGGAGATGCACCCGCAGTTCGGCTGTGCTTTTCTGCTGTTCAGCACTGTTGCCTACAGTGTCAACACGAGAGCAGCTCTGGTGCACCTTTGGCTGTATGCAAAGCAAAGCTTTCATACTTATATCTGCCCGATCAAAACATGACCATTGTCCAAGGTACAGAAGAATAAGCAGTTTTGTGTACTGGGATATAAGAATTAACACTTCTTTCACAGTCAAAGCCTCAGCCTCAATCGGTCTCCTCTCATAGATAATTTATTTAAAATTCAAATTATAATGTTATTTCTACTCTCAGTCTAGAACAAATTCCCTCTTCCTTAAACATTGCTCAAATCAATTAGAAACATATTCTATATAAAAAAAATCTTCCCTAAAATTATTTTACCAAATTGTTCCTCAGAGTCACACACAGGAATTTCTCCTATGGCACCAAGTTATAAATCACTTATTCAACTGTACCTGTATCATTTCAATGTGTAACTATCCCTTCCCTTGTGCTATCGAGTTGAAGCTTATTAGCTCTTAGTGAGTATAATGTTCTGGCCTATGCTGGCACATTCTTCTCTTCTTCACAAGCATTTCAACTTTCAAATGAAAGACTCAACTTTAAAAGATGTACATCCAGCGCACCATTAATGTCACGAATATTGTACGTGGAATATACAAGTAGCAATTTTTAAATGGTGTGACCTTTATGTTAACACATATTTTTTCAACATTTCCCAGACATTATTCTCAAAGATAGATACAATGTATCTCTAGTTATTTTAAAGCTCTAACTTTAAAATAATCAATTAATATGCAAAATCTGAGTATTTTTCTTCCATATTTATTCTCATTTAACTAAATGAAGAGAAAATATTTTGGACTAAGAAAAAGATATCATCATGTATTATATAATGGGCTCACTGTACCCCTGAATATTGACCAATTGTATGGTCCACCTAGGATTTTGATATGCTTTTCAATGTTAAGATTTTAAAATTTGTGGCTTTGTAATATAGGTACAGGTTCAAATTGAATGCGGGTAAATATTTACATTGAAACAGTTACTCCATTGATAAAATTATGCACTTTCAAAAATAAAAAAATTCTGCAACTTTTCATGATTGCAGTATGATTTATACTTTATTTTTTCAATGAGGGATTCAGATATATGAAGAACCTAGAATAGTCAAAATTATGTGGACACAAAGGAGATTGGTGGGTGCTGGTGGAGATGAAGTGGTGATAACAGTGGGACTTATTTAATATACACAGAGTTGTAGTTATGCAAAACAATGATTCTGAAGATGAAAAATCATTATGGTTACAAAATAATATGAGTATGCTTAATATTGATAAAATACACATTTAAAGTACTAATAAAATGAACTTTATCTTTTAGGTTTATTTGACTACATTTATAAATTTAAAAAGATTTAAATAAATTTTAATGCCAAGAGCTTGAAGTGAAAAAACCATGAAACAAATAAACATAAAATTTTTGCCATAACCATTTCTTTCATTAAACACATCTCATAACTTTTCTGCTTGACCAGGTAACTTTTGATGTGTGTGCTATACTTAGTAAATATACACACATACACATTTATCATTTGAGCAGGAAACCATATATATGCTACAAAGGATGTTTTATGTTCTAATTGAATTTTGGACATAAAGTTTCAGCTTAGGGAAAATTGGACTCAATTATTTAAAATTCCCAAGACTTTCAGTAGCTGCAGAATTCAAAGACATACATGATCAGGAAGGCATCACTTTTAAGAGAATGCCAGCTCTTCATTGCAAAAGCAGCTGTAGTGGCATGTGAGGGTCTGAGCGTTTATAGTGACATCTCATGAAGTTGTTCTCGATTGGCATATTTATAGTGATATATCATGAGGTTATTCTCAATTGGTATATCGGCTCCAGAACACAGGCTCTATCATGCTGGGACTTTCCATGTAGACCTTAACAGAGTTGGCTTCAAAAACCAACCAGTATCACCAGCTGATAAGCCAGGCACTGAGCTCAGTAAAGGGTCTTTCACAGCCAACACAGTTAATATAAACAGGGGTGGGTCATAGGTGTCACACAGTGCCCTACTGTAATGAATTGGTGTATCCACTTTTTCAGTATATGCTTCAGTTAAACCAAGAAATGCATGTTTCTTTTACTTTTGGACTTTTACCAGAAACACATGAGATATATTTATTTTTTATGTAATGCTACTGAGCTGTAGCTGTTGTAATGCGGTCAGCAATTCAAACTCAGAATTTAAGAACTGAAACATTTTGCTTGCTATGTGACATACCAAAGTCTCTACATGCTGTGAATAGTTCCCTTTTTAACCCTTCACTAATTCAGTGAACCAAACTAAAGTGCTGTGAACCAAATTCAAGATTTTTTAAGTAAATTTCCTGCCCCAAATAGAACAAACATAAAATATACCCATAAATTGTGTATTCTTATCACGTTGTACACCAGTCAATCCATTTGCAGCAAAATTTGGCAAGTCTGACATCCTTTTAAAATCTTTATCTACTTTTCTTATAAAATGTGAATGTCTGTGAATTAAAAAAAAAAACCCTAAATATTTGGATATATGAAAACTTGTAAAAAGAAAGTGATTATTGCACAGCGCAACATACATACAACTCTGAAACTAAACTTTAAAAGGCTGACTTGAAAATAAGTGTGGCAGGAGTGTCCCTTGACAGTCTTTATTTATAAACCATAATGGAGCTGAGAATATAGCTAGGCAGCCACCTAAGAACAGAGGCTTCCCAGGCCAGCAGGACTCAACATTAGCCTCATTGCAACTATTAGCACCTCTAAAAAGAGACTGCATTACTCAGAAGGAGGCTGCACTAAATCCAGAAGTACAAAGCAGAATTTTGCAGTATTACACATTATATAAGTACATTTAGCATGTTTCCAGGAAAGTGAGTGCTTATGTAATGGTCACTGACTATTTTATTGCAAGTAGTAATTTTAAGGCTGTGACTATATATAGTATAAGGATAAATACATCAAGTGACAATTTGGCTATCTATGTTATGGTTATTCTTTCAGGGACTGCTGCCTAGAAAGTAATTTAGTGAGACCTAGCCATGGCATTTATTAAAGTCTGCTGGTAGTGCAGAGAGCTGCTGTACACACATTTTGTTATTTGGTTTCACCAAAGTCCAGTGGACGCAGCTCATCTTCCTCCATCTGATACCCTACGGTAACAGCGATCTATTCCTAGGCTGTGTCAACCACAATACAGGTTTCAGCTAAGTAGTGCATTTCTTTTTCTGCTTTCATTTCTCCAGCCTTTGCAGTCCATCTTATCAGCTCACCTTGCAGCCTCTGCTAACCCCAGCGAGAAGTAGCAGTTGGATTCCTTTGATATCACATGCACTGATGACAGATGAGAACTGATAAATCCTCTTTTACTATGTCCCAGGTTGGTGGGAGTCAACCTGTGGGATATTCTGTACCTTGAACTCAATAGAAACAAAGATAAATAACTCTTTTCCATTTGTATCCACTTATTATTTTGCAAATGGTAAAACTTTCTTGTCTTCTCAAAATCTTTTTGTTTTTTTTTCAACTACCTCCTGCCATGAAATGGTCATTCCAGTAGATATAAAACATAATAACAAGACTTAAAATGATAGAAATGCTATGACCTAGATCACAATATTAACTCAATATATGAAACAGGAACAAAGAGGGACTAAAAAGTATATTCGCTGTGAAAAAATTGTAATTATAATTCCTGGAAAAAACAAAGAATGGAATTTTTATTTTTTTAGTCATACTAAAATCATGTATTGCCTTGAAATCACTAGAGCAGTGATCTGTACATAAAACTGCAGAAGTGTGCTCGATCCTATGGTATCTCTATTTTTAATTTTGTAAGGAATGCATATATTGTTACTATTAGAGAATGCATCGATTCATGTTCCGACAGAGATCAAAGACTCTGTTATTGTTTGTGTCTGGATGTTCCTCCAAAGTTACAGTTCATGGAGTGGGGTTAGGAGCACGCTGAATGTATTGCTTGTGATTGGTAGCCTGCATACAATATAAAGATGGAAAAAAGTCTAGTCCATTCCTTTCACTGTTGTTGATTTTGCCATCTTCTGCCACCATGAACAGTTGTCCCTGTGCCAAGTGCCATCCTGCTTGGAACCAGCTGGTTATGGACTGATACCTCTATCAACTGCGAGCTAACTAAACCTTTCCTCCCTTAAATCTGTGTGTCAGTATTTAGTCTCAGCAATGAGAAAAAAGTCACTAAGACAATTCTCCTCTCCACATCCTTGTCAACATTTATGTTTGATTGCTTCATTTTTAGCCATCCTAAGAGAAATAAGTAAGTGGCAAAGAAATAAACATTTGTCAAATAAGTGGCTTAACGATGAGGGGGCTGGGGATATAGCTCAGTGGTGCAGTGCCTATCTGGCAAGTGCAAGGTTGAGAGTTTGATTCCCAGTACCAAAAAAAAAAAAAAAAAAAAAAAAAAAAACTATTCTCAGAAAAAGAAAACTTGGTGAATGCATATATTGGAATGTTATTACAATTTGAAAGTAAGGAAGTCCTATTTTTGTGATACATCATGGAATCTGGGTCTCATGCTAAATGAAGGAGTAGAAGCAGAAGGGTAATTGCTGTATTATACCACAAATATGAGGAATTGAAAATAGTCAAATTCACAGAAACAAAAGGTGCCAGAGTGGTTGCCAGGGGCAGAGGAAAAGAATAAAGGGAGAATATCACCCAAAGGGCATCTAGTTTCCATCATATAAGATGAGTAAACGTTAAAGATCTATGGAGCAGCCTAGTTCCTTTAATGTTATTGTGTTAACACTTTGTAATTAAAATGGTATGTGATGGTACCTGTTTTGTAACTCGAGTAAGGTATCTAATTAGATTCACATTGTTCTGGAGGTGGGTAGATGAATTTACTGTAGAATGAAGACCCTGTCCTGCCCTTTGTCTTGGACATTGGCCTCCTGGTGTCCAGCCCAGACTCTTCAGACTTCCAGTGCAGATCCCTCCACTTGCTGATACTGATGCACACCTAACTCTGCAGGGAGCTCTAGGCCTTCTATGTCTAGCACACAGACAGACCTTTTCCACTCTTCTACCTCTGACTCTTAGGGTGGTCTTTGCAGGTCCACCTTTTAAATCCTTCTATGTTTATGTATCTTATTTTAAATCCCTTTCTCTAGTGAGCACTGACTGATGAACGGTAGATCTTTTGAGGAGGGTTCCTATCACAAGTAAGTAAATAATTGAGGAGGAATCTTTTCTTACTTATCTTAAAACTTACCAAGTTACCTACTCAATTATTACAAAGTTCTTTGTATGTCAATAATTCCTCCGTAAGGGCGGGAGGTACAGCTCAGTGGGCTAAGTGCTTGCCGCTGAGCACTAGGGCCCTGAGTTCGATCCCCGGTCCCGGGGGAAAAAAAAGAAAAAAATTCCTCCGTAAAGTGATCTAAAGGAAAAAAAAACGTGATGAAGGAAAATATACATTTAAAATATTGCTTTCCTGTTGTTAATCGTTGTGAATACTTTTTAAAATGTCTCTGCTTGTGTTTGAAACTCTACACAGATAGAACTACTGTCTGGTTACCATTCTCAAAGGTATCTGTGTGAAATATTGTACATATTAGATCAATTAACTCTGATTATTACGATAGTAAGCTAGAGGTAAGAAGACTCCGGGTGAGGTGAATCTCATTTCCCAAGACGGGATGGTGTCAACTGTGACAATGTTATTTGATGTCATTCATCTGTCTCCAGAGCCTGTGCTATTATCTATCATTTTATATGCGGCATTTATATTCATATTGCTCTACTTTGTACCCGGTAGTTCTTTCCTATGGAAAAAACACTCTGCTAGATGTGTGTGCCACAGTGTTACTAAAGTGAATTCAACAAGACATAAATATATCTGCAGATAGCCTGTAAATATTCTTGTATTCTCCAGTTATTTACAAATGCAAAAAAGGAAAAAGAAGAAGAAGAAAAAAATGGGCTGGGGATGTAGCTCAGTGGAATAACTGTCTGCCTAGCAAGCCAAGGTCCTAAGTTTGTTCCCCCATACATCCAAAAAAAAAAGAACAGATGCATCTCTCACTCTCTCTCTCTCTCTCTCTGTCTCTCTCTGTCTCTGTCTCTGTCTCTCTCTCCCTCCCTCTCTCTCTCTCTCTCTCTCTCTCTCTCTCT